>JACEGR010004406.1:0-87895 GCA_014170235.1 Listronotus bonariensis
TTTTAAAAATATTACGCAGAATTTGAGGGTGTACGGGCAAAACTGACTTCAGATTCGGAATCAGCGCCTGAAAATACGTAAAGGTAATGCCTGTGTAATTTATGTCGTGTTTATTACAAGAGGAAAAAGTATACAAAAGAAAATGATTTCAAATTCATTGATAATTTACAGCTTAAATATTCTTAAAATCTTTAAAAATAACTGCCCAGCCAAGAACAAAGCAAAGGGGTTATGTTTTGTTTTGACAGGAAGCCGATAAATGCGAGCCATATGGAACATACTTTCACAAAATAACCAAGAAAATCCCAGTTAATCTTGAAAACAGCTGATTGGATCCACCCCGACCCATCCGATCAATATTTGAAAATGCCTCTAAAAGCCCCTAAAGCTGTTTAAATAAACATTTTTCTTCTCAAACGACAATTTCAATATTTCTTGTTTTATGAAAGATCCTGGACTTTGGGGAAGAAATTAATATTCAGCAATAGGACCTTTAAAAGGATTTAAAGTTATTTAGAGGATTTAAGGGGGTATTTGAACCATTCAAAATATTAAACAGAGGCAGTGCTAAAGAAAATTTATGTACGTTTACTTATAATTTCGTGTGGAATTACTCTTAGGTATAGTTTTAAGAATTGACTAATTACTATGTTATTGTTACAGCTACATTAGTTAAAAAGGCTTACTAGCTTAATGGCTTTATTTTAAAGGTAGTCACCTTGTATTTAGATCTTTTTTAAACTAAACCACAGTTTTTAATTAAATATTATTATACATAGGTATATTTTTTTATGCTTTAAAGTTAACACTAGAGAACAAATAGAGATAGAACTTTTGACACGTTAAATGGCGGATATTTACTAGGTTGGTATTGCTAAATATCTACTAGGTTTAAAATGTCTATAAAATAGAATTTTAATGCATGTTACCTAGTCAATATCAAAAAAGCGCCAACTTGGAAAAAAATTAAAAGGAAAGGGAGGTCTTGTGATACATCATTTTATAGCTCTAATCGAATACTTTATAATGCCAGAATATTAAGTTTACCTAATACAAAATGGCGGTATTTTAAACCTTACCCTTGGCAATATTTTGTAAACTATAAAGTTAGATGTTCTTAATGTGGTATTTTCTTTACGCTTTTTTCAAGATTTTTTAATGGTAATGTAATATACAGAGTGCTTTATTAAAACAATAAATACTTTTTTCCACCCTGTATATTATCACAACTATTGTCATTTAAAAGATCTTTTAAAAGGGATCTAAGAAAACATCACATTAGCTTCATCTAACTTTATAGGTTTAAAAAAAAGCCATCTAAATCAGGTATTTATGTAATATTTAAAGTACTGCCATTTTGTAATAGGTAAAGGTATTGACTTTATATTCTGGGGTTATAAATTACTCTTTAGGAGGTTTAAAATGATGTGTCACAAAACCCCTCTTTCTATTCAACCTTCTTTTTTCAAGACGGCACCTAGCCGCCAACTAGGAAATTTCATCTGGCAATTTTACTCCTAAATATAGTATTTATGCACCAACATCATACCCCAGAGTTTTACTTTTTTAAATTGGTCTCTTTCAAAAATAAAAGGGGTCACTAAAGAAATGTACGGTATTTGTGTAACTACTGCTTTTTTGTATTTTAAACCCATTAATATTTTTTGTCTCGTTACATTTCTTCGACTTTAAATCATTTCTGCATTTCCTGTACGATACAACTGTTTTATCAAGCTCTAAAACGGGTCGCATAAAAAATTTAACGACATAACTCTGAAAAGAACTACCCAACTACAAGCGCGCGTATGCACTATGCATCGTCTGACAAATGATGCGACAGCGTCCTCGGGCGGTTTTGACCTCCTCTGACCTCTTTTTACGTGCTGAAATGGATATTTTTATACTGAATTGCTTGATTCTGAACGTTGAGGATTTATGCGATTTTAAAAATGAGAAACATTGTTGTAAATCGAGTAAGTAGGTATGTTTTAGAAGTTTGTTTTTTCTTTTTGACATCCCACGAAGGCTTATGCCTAAATACCAAAGTACCGTGGGTGTCGTGTTATTAGATGTTTAACCCATCGTTCCCCCGGTTTTGTCAACGTTGTCTAAGCTCTGAAACATGCAGTTATGCATTTCACAGCACCTTTAAGACAACGCTGTAGTGCCACCACGGACGTTATCTTTAAATTACTACTACCTAAATAGGTCTCCCCCATTGGATCGAACCAGCGACTTCTGGCATCAAAGATCAAAGCTCTGTCCACTACGCCACCGGGGAGACAAATTATATAGAGGGTAATTTAAAAAACCTATGCCATTAACGCCGGAACCGTCAAACCAAAAATCTGGCTTTGATACGTCGACGATACTTTTATACTCTGGAATGGAAAAGACAGACAACTAGACTGTTTTCTTAAACACCTTAATTCAATAAATAACTTAATTAGATTTACTATAAAGAAAGAGAAAAATGAATGTCTGGCTTTTCTGGATGTTCTCGTCAGTAGGTCTAATGGAACAATTAACACATCTGTATATGGGAAACCCACGCATACGGGACAATATCCTAATTTTTTAACCAGCAATCAAACTAGAAATAATAAAAACGCTATATAAACGCGCAACCACAATATGCAGCGACAAAGCAACCCCAGATATAGAACTAGGAAATATCCAAATGGATTTGCTTCAGAATGGTTATGCTGAGAGATCCATAAATAGAATTATAAATAGTTGTAATGTGGAACCACCAGCGCGACCACCTGGGCAAGATACTTTCTCTCTTCTAACAATTCCATATGGAAAGGAACGTCCAAAAAGATAAGACGAATAGCAAAGAAATATGGAATTAAAACCGTCTTTAAGTCTGGATCTACGTTACGAAGCTTTTTGATAAAAACAAAACCCGATTTATCCACACAAGAGAAAGATTGTATCTACCGGGTACCATGCCAATGTGGGGGTCGTAGATTGGAGAAACAAAACGCCCTTTAAATGAAAGACTGGCAGAGCACAAACAACACACACATCGAAATCAGGGATCGCTGACCATGTTTGGTCTCAACAACACAATATCAAGTGGTCAGAAGCACGGGTTGTTCACAGGGAACCACATTGGAGAAAGCGCAAATTTAAGGAAGCCGTCTTTATTGAAAACAATAATAACATTTGGAAACCACTATTAAAGCGTACTAATGCCGGCGCCTTAGGTGAGCAACCCCACGCTTGACCGAACCCAACTCCATCACGTGTGAATGATCTTTCCCAGTGTATATTAACTCAGTAGCTTTAGGAATTAGGTTTAGTTTACACTTGAGAACGGACAGAGATAGTACTGCCCGAAACGTTGTGTGAATAAATTAATAAAGGCAAGTCCGAAATTATTTTTTTACTAATTTAAAGAAACTTTTATGAAATATCTTTTTAACATAACAGAAAGAAAAAAGGTCCTTATTTATTTTATTAGTTTATGTCGGCATTAAAAACTAGGATATAAAAAATATTTTTGATTAGACAAGGTAACGAAAAAATAGTAGACGGAATAAATATATAGGGTGTTTTTTAAGAAAGTGTAAGGGCGTATTCCTAAGCTATTTTTATGGAAAAAAGTTTATATTAACATGCCCGCAAATTTTTCATTCATAAGATACAGGGTGTTAACATTTTTAAAAAAACCTAAAAATTTCTAAAACATTTGTTTTAGTAAAATTTGTTACCCTATATATAGATAAATTAATTAAGCATTTGTTGTTTTTATTACATAATTTTCAATTATAAGTTAAAACACTTAATTTTTAAAAAATTCCCCAATATTTCTTATATGGTCCAGGATTATGCAGCAAGCAAGCAACTTAAAAATATAAAAAACGAAAAATAGTTCTATTTTTTGATGTTTCATCCGGAAAAAAAATTTAAAGTTGTAGAAAAGTCAGTGGCACGCAAGATACGTCCCACGCCGCCACTAGTCATACACATTCAAATTAACCCTGTATATTTGACCCTATAATTTAAAAATTTTAACTAACATGCTACCACAAGGAAAATAATTTGATTTTTACAAATAAATAAGTGATATGGTAATAAAATACTTTTTCCGCGTGGAATTCACCAATGCTTGCATGAAGTACCGTAAGTGCCGGGTTTTTGGAATCTTAAACTTCTTTTCATTTCCGTCAACATTGTTTAGGTGTTTAAAACATTCAAATATTTTTTTTGCGGCTCGATATAGATAAAAGAATTATAAAAAATGAAAAGCAGAAAAAACACTGGTAAAAGCGTGTGGTATTTTCTTAATTCTGGAAATATAGTGTTTGCATAATTTTGTTATAACAACGCAAGTATTTACCACTTACCTTCTTTTTAGTTATACGTATATGCTGAAAACAGAATTCTTTTGTGTTGAGAGCTCAGTTCTTGCTTACCTAAAAAAATATAATAAAACATATTTTTGACATATACGTAGACAATTTAATTTTTGGCTCATCATAGCGATTTACACAAGTGCGGAACCAGAATTTTAATATTATTTTATAAATCTAAAAAGTAAGACTTGACACCCATATCAAATATACACTTTATTTAATGTACAAAAGCAAACCCCTCTTTTGTATTTTTTTTGTGAACTTTGTGAATTTGACAAAATTTTGCCAAAACATCTGTATTATTTAAAAAAGCATATTGAGCCGAAATTGTTTTTAATTTAAAAAAAAAATGCAAAATTCTTAATACAACAATAAAATTCGATCAAATCATAAACAAAACAGTTAACGACTCGGCTTTAAAACTTAGATTTCCTTTTTATTATTATTATTATTATTAAATTTTGTATTTAGCAAATATTTCAGCTAATCAGTTATTTACAAAAACAATTTTTTAACAGATGTTAATTAAAATTAAAGTTAATAAATGTTTAAAAAGTGTGAAATTAAAATTGTTTCCCCAAAGAGCCAATAAATCAAATAAAAAAATAAACCAATAAAATAATATTCACAAACAATATTAACACTAGATCTAAAAATATACATACATAAAAACAGAATTATAGAGTAAAAACAAAACTTAAATTTAAACAATCAAGAAACACAACCAAACACAGCGTGCCACACTTAGTCATACTCACACAAAAAGTGATTGTGTTCAGGTCATATAGTAAAACAAGAGTTATAAACAAAAAGTAAATATATACATCACAAAATATTGCTTTTTTAAAAGAAATGTCTTAAGTTTTGCTTTAAAAGTAAAAATTGAAATTAAATTGAACATGTCCAAACCTCTAAAAGAGAATTCTGACATATTTTTTTATTCCTCGGTTTAATAAAGAAGTCATTCTGCTGCCTTGTATGATATGTATAAATATCACGGTTATAAGCCAACTTATTGACCAGATATGAAGGTGCCAGACCCAACTTAATTTTAAACACAAACACCACAACAGAATATTTAAAATGCTCAAAAACTGGCAGCCACTTCAAGCACTGGTGCATTACTCTTATGGGAGTATATTTAGAGCAGCACAATATCAATCTCATTGCTCTATTTTGCAATTTCTGAAAAGGCTAACTAAAAATTAACTTTTTTCGCAAATTTTTAACGAAATAGTTATTTTCCTAACAAGTGCGCAGAGTGATATTCCCCACATGCAAAAGCACTTAGACGAATAGCGCGAAGCGGAATTAAAGGATATGTTTTAAGTGAGGAAAAGACTCTTCGCGCAAGTCTTAAAAACAATATTTTTTTATGTCTTAGAGAGATGGAAACATGTTTTTACTTTTATTCTAATATTTCTTAAAGTCAAACAGTGTTTGTTAATTTTGACGATTATTTCTGGTTGCCCTAACAACCAATAACATTTCCCAATGTGACAGTTTAACTTTGAGCACGCAAACGGTTGCGCAAAATACCTACTTCGCGCACGCGAGTCAATAAAAATTAACCAAGGTATTTCCCTTGACGCCAGTAGATTGTAGTTGTGAGCCTTGTAGGAAAGCATGTGAGACCAAATATACAGAAAATGTGTCAATGTTTGGTACATTTTGACTAGTTTTTTATATTTTTATGATTAAATTAAAGTCATTGTTGTAAAACAAATTTATACCAAGAGTTTTATTAATACGCATCTTGTGCTATAAGTGTGTCCAAAAATTGTGAAAGATTTTTAAATATCTCAGAGAATTTTAAACCAAACTGCACGAAATTCGGTGTTCTAGGGTAAAACCATGCTTTGACTTTAGTGTTAATATCGGCGATGTTACCAAATCTTTTGCAGAAATCAATTTAAAGTTTTGTTTTTTTAGTAAAATAATAGGTTTAAAATGCGTAGATATCACCTTTTACATTGGCCAATTTTAAACGGTGGTTTGACAGTTCTAACATAAATCAAATTCCTAGATCAAAATAAACAGCAATACCTACTTATAATTCACAAAATTTTAAAGACACATGAGGTTATAAACAAATTTGTCTATTTTAATAAAAATGGAGCATTGTGATATTCAACTAAACTGGTAATCATTATGCCAAAACTGACCCGGTCTCAGTTTCAAAGTTACAAGGTAAAAAAGTAACACCAACGCACTTCACACCTACTATTTTTACCTAGATTAAACATCTTTTCTGTTATTATTACATCAAGAAAAAAGTGAACTTTCATACCATTGTAGAGGATAAGGTGGTAATATAGAACCCCTAGTTTATTCCTAAACTGCTATCGATATCTCTTATTTAGTAGCTCAGATACAATCTTCATTTAAAGTTGTTGTAGGTTACGTTTATTTGGTAATTCTCAAACTTTTATTGATGCTTTGTATAGTACAAGTTAAAGTGATTTAGTGACAAGTTTTTAAATTTATTTTGTGCGAGTCTTTTTAAAGGGTGGTTTATTAACCTAAAAAAGGAAATTTAGCATAAAAAGCTACAACGTTTTTGGCATCATTTAATTTTTTATTAGAGCTTGTGTTTTGCTAATATGGAACCCCTAAGTGGATGGTAATATAAACCGGGTTTTATTCAAAAATAAAGATCTTCATCTGACCCATCTAACTAACAATAATGGACCAAATATTATTTTGTCCAGTTCTTCAGTTGGAATTGATGCAATTTCCGGAACCAAGTCAGGATGATCATGCCTCTTGTATAGTTTGCGACCTTAAGTACTCTGAAGAACAACTGGGAGAAGTGTAAGAGCACTGTAACAAATCTACTGAAGGCTTGTCAGAAATGTTCAGTATGTGAATATTTCTGTGTCTACTAATAAATAATATTTTCTTTTCAAATATGTGTTGATTTTTTCTGGGTTTCATATTATTACCATAATTTCTCAAACTACCACTTTTAACTTTTCCTCAAAAAATGAGAAATAGCACTAAACCATTGGAGTACCGAATTACGTCTAGTTTAGTTCAAAATGTTTAAGCGTTTTCAAACTTTTGGACACACTGTATATTACGAAGTATCAGACCCTTTATGTTTATTTAATACGTGAGCTTTATAAGCTAAGATCACAATTTGAAAATTTATGCCAAGATCCTATTATGTTATAATTTCAAATTATTTTCTATGATAACAACCTAAACATACAAAGACGTTGTCATTATCTCAAGATACGAAAGACTTTGTATTTAAACTGGTTTTCTTGTTGGAATAATTGTTATTTTACCTTTTAATCTAACAAAGGTTTCTTTGAATTTAAAAGTTACAAAGATGGAAAAGAAGAGTTTTAACATACACAGTGTCAAATCCAAATTTTGCAACCTAATTATTTTTAATAAAGATGTCACTAACAACATGAAAAACAATTAAACGGTAATAACAGACGTATTTATATCTTTTTTTTGGGAGGGGGGGGTTTACCGCAAAAAATGTGCAATAAAAGTGTTTTTAAAAGCAAATAAAAGATCTTTACTTAAAAAAACATACACGGTGTTCCATTAGAAAAAACTTAATTTGGTGTTATAACTTTAAAATAAAAGGAAATGGAAAAAATATAGGTACCCCACACCAATTTCTGAGATATGGCTATTTCAAAATGAATACAAAAACGACTAAGTATGGTCAATTATCTCTAAAACGACCCAAGCGAAATTCGTCAAAATTTTTACAGGGGAGTAATTGCACATTCTAAATTTAGAAATTGCATTTGCGATGTTTTATAATTAAATTTCCTTATTCCTTTACTAAAAACTAAGAAAACTTACGAAGTCAAGTCGACATGTATTTTTAAAAGTTTTTAGAAAAAAATGAAAATGAAACAATAAAATAAATAGTGTTTAGAGGCCTTAGAAACCAGACAATAATTTTTTTAAAAAAGTCATACAAATTTGTGTTTCATGAATTGCTGCAAAATGTGGCTTAGCGTTCTAAAAATAACAAATCTGGAAATCTATAAGAGCATAACAAGCCAACTACCGAACCCAAGACCACTAACCACCACTAACCCTTTATATTTTCTTTGCTACACGGTATAGCTTTTGACAAACAAAAGGGGGTACCAAATAGACGTCGCTACATATTGTGTTATCCGAAATTATTTGGTAGGTATTTTACCAAACAACGTGGGGAACCAAATCAATTTTTTTTATCTTTGGACAATCCACGAAGGTAAAAGCCTAAATACTAACGTATCGTGGGTGTCTTAACTTAAAATCGCTTATAATCTAGCTACATGTACAATAGGCAACTTACAATACATTTGGATTGTTTGATAGGTGACGACCTGCCCAAAATATGCCGATCATGTATTTGTTTTTAAAGAAAAAAAGAAAATAAAGCAATAAAAAAGAACTGATGAGACGTCTCAGTAACCAGAGAATCATTTTACAAAAAAATCATGTAAATCGGTATGGTAGAAGACTCTAACAAAGTGTCTGAAAATTTCGAGTTTGCGTTTTAACTATATAGATTTATTTGCTTTAACATTATAGATGTTAATACATGTTAAAAAAAATTGTGGAAAATAAGTTTGATCCTAAAACAATATTTAACCAGAAATACTAGTATTATTATAAATACATATTATTTAAATCCATATTCTTAATAACTGCTAACAGATAAACCGTTTTCGCAACTCATACAAATAGATGGATTAAAATATTATTATGCAAATGATTCCAATGCATCCCACTTCTGAAATATATTAAGCGGTTGGTCGCAAGAATACGTAGGGCAGAGAGGCACATACATACGTAATCCGTATGCATCCAATTCGGCATTTATGTTTCATATTGATTTTGCGATTACGTGACCACGTTATAAATTTTAACGTTAGCATGCGACGTCTCTATGGAGTAAAACGGCGGTCGAAGAGGTCCCCTGCTAAGCTGCAGCTGCATTTGTTTGGCGTTGCAGGAATAAACAAAATTACTGCGAAAGGCTGGAGGCCATACATAAAGTTACACTATTCAAATGCACTTTTTAAAGTACCGAAATGTTTAAAGAATTCCGTTATTTAATGCATACCATGAAACGAATAACTGTAAAAGGCATTTCTTTTTAAAACTAAATATTAAGGACTATCTTAGGAAAATGGGGGCAATTGTATTCGGTGTGCCCTTTTAAATAGCAAATACTTACTATCCGCTGATCATTTATTTATATATTTTACAGGTAGACTTGTAGTTTATATAAATAACTAGCTATGATTCCCGGCTTCGCTCGGGAGTTTATATGAGACCCAAATAACCGTTGTTCTGAATGAAGTTCAACTACTCGACAACAGATGGCGCCACTACACATATTTTTACATTTTTGCCACCCACAACCACCCACTTCCACCCACCCCGACCAAACTCCCTTACTCACAATGGGAGAGCAAGGGGTATTTGTAACCCCGACGGGAAGTCGATCGGAGTTGCGGATGATAGCGAAAATCGTGGACACACGAACGTACATTAGCATTTTATATAATATACTAGCTATGATTCCCGGCTTCGCTCGGGAGTTTATATGAGACCCAAATAACCGTTGTTCTGAATGAAGTTCAACTACTCGACAACAGATGGCGCCACTACACATATTTTACATTTTTGCCACCCACAACCACCCACTTCCACCCACCCCGACCAAACTCCCTTACTCACAATGGGAGACCAAGGTGTATTTGTAACCCCGACGAGAAGTCGATCGGAGTTGCGAATGATAGCGAAAATCGTGGACACACGAACGTACATTAGCATTTTATATTAGACTAGCGATGATTCCCGGCTTCGCTCGGGAGTTTATATGAGACCCAAATAACCGTTGTTCTGAATAAAGTTCAACTACTCGACAACAGATGGCGCCACTACACATATTTTACATTTTTGCCACCCACAACCACCCACTTCCACCCACCCCGACCAAACTCCCTTACTCATAATGGGAGACCAAGGGGTATTTGTAACCCCGACGGGAAGTCGATCGGAGTTGCGGATGATAGCGAAAATCGTGGACACACGAACGTACATTAGCATTTTATATAATATATTAGATTAGATTAGATTAGATTTAGATTTAGGGTGGCCATTTGAAAAAGACACACTAGATTATTAACGGAAAAAATGTTAGGACACGAGAATTTTTTATTTTAGGGGAAACATTGCTACTTTCATCTCCTAAACTGCAACAATCTAGCATCCTAAATCCTAAATGGAAATAAAGTTAAATAATACCCTATTTTGAAGGTCTTTCCACCCTGATTACAACTGCCAAACTTAAAGTATTTGCTAATATTTTCGTTGGCATGACAGTTTGTCACGATTTTGATTTTTATTTTTGTAATGTATAATTTTAAATTACCCGTTAAAGCAAGCTACTTTAAACCAAAGTGATATAGTTAGGGTTAAACTATCTTTAAAATGAGATATCCATTTATCTTGCTGGCGGGCGTGTAATTCACCACTAAATTTAAAGGGTGAATCTCATCCTTTAATTGATATATTATTTTAAATATTGTTTAACCCCTATTATATCCCCTTAGTTTAGAGAAGCTCGCTCCTACAGGTAATTGATAATTTTATTAAGCATTAAAAAGTACAAAATCAAAATTTTGACCAGCTGTTAACGGAAATAACAGCAGAGACTTCAAACTTGGCAGTTCTTTCATTTAAGATTTTGGGAGTTGGTCGCACCTCAGCTAGAAAGTTGCAGTTCAGGGGTGAAAGTGGAAAAAAAGTCAACTAAAATGAAAAATTGACGTGTTTAAGAGCTTTTTCTTACATGACCTGAAGTGCCCAAAATTAGCTAGTTTCGTTTTAAATGGCCCTCTGTATACAACCAATACTTAAACTAAATTTAATTTTTAAAATATCTAGTAATAAATAATACGAGAAGGTAAAGTCCTAAGGACCAAGCCTAGCCTTTGCTTTTATTTACTAGATACCTCAGGTAAATTTAACATAATAATTCTAATAAGAGTAACTACACCATGACATACTGTTTAAGGAACTAGGTATTGGGATATCGGCCAGTAAAGCAACAACAAGGGATGTATGCGACTCATTCAATACCGAAAGGTTTACATGCGGGTAATCCATTACTCCGACTGTCTCTTTTCTTCACATTGCCTATCTGTTAGGTTATTTAGTTGATCCGATATGCAAGTCGTGAAAGCTCGAAACGTTTAAATTGACTTTCAGATTTTTGAATACTAGAAGGTAATGATTATACCAAGAATGCCTCCCAGTATACATTTCAAGTAAGATAACGCATGGGTTACGCTTTATTGTTGCTTTAGACTGTCTTTTTTGTCAAAAATCTTGTATTAAAAGTTTTAAACTGGAACGACATGAAGATATTGTAGTATTGTTAATTTTTTAAAATCTTAAAATATACTTAACGGCAATGCATAAGGTTAACTGACAATTTCGTTAATACTTAAATGAATAAATACCTTGTTTAAAACCATGGACTAAGTAGCAAAGGTGTGAAATAAATTCCAGATAGATATTTTGTAGAGAGAATAGATAAAGCTATAATGTTAATTAGCACTTGCCAGTATTTCAGAGATTGCACGTTAATGTCAGTAAAGATAACACAAATGTCCAATAAAAATTAAGTACCGTCCACTACTACATGGTGATCAAATATAAAAAAACCGTAGAAGTGACTGCTTGGAAGAGTATTAGGTGACATTTAGTAAAGCTAAATAATTTCCAGATTAACAACCCATTTTTTTAATATATTTTTATTTTAATTAACAATTACAACTTAAGATAATAATCAAATAAAAATATATGTGTAATGTTACAAAAGGGGCTCCTTTTAGACCACTAAAATAATATATTACTTTCCATTAAACTTATAATTTAGAAAACAATCCCGCTAACTTTTACTCAAGGCAGGATTGCCTGATTTAAAGCTGTCTAGTTTTAATAAGTCCCATAGCAGTAAAAACTCAAAAATATTTTAAAACGTAGAAAACTACCCGTATAGTTTAATATTTTTCATTTACCTAAATGATTGATGTAGACGGTCCATGTTAAGTACTTTACGTATATACTCCTTGGTAATGAAATAAACTTCATGATTATATCACTTTTAAAACCTTTTTAGGGGTGTCCCTTTTGACTAGTCTACCACGAATATTCATACCGTCATCTATGAAAGCGACGCTTTGTTTGTCGGGCAAGTTTACCACAATATTTTACATGCACTTTTAAAACATTATGCGAAAACTCGTAAGTGTTACAGTTACGAAACCCAAAACATACCAATGGGCCTTATGGTTTCGTGATTGTAGCTCTTACGATTTTTGGCACAAAGTTTAAAAATTGCATGTAAAACATTGTGATAAACTTGTCCGACAAAAAAGTGACGTGTTAGCCCAGTCCGACACCTGAAACATTTGACATTGACAAGCTGGTTTAAAGCCCCGCTTCCATATATGGCGGTATGAATATTCGTGGTTGAGCCGTCAAAAGGAACCCCCTAAAAGGATTTAAAAGTATTATTACCATGAAGTCAATTTCATTACTGGCTCAGGGACTAATGTAACAATATTTAAAAAAACAACTATTTTGGCAAACTTTACAGGCAGTCCAGAAAAATAACCATTTAAACACTGCAATTAAATTTAAAATTAGTACTTAAATTATTACAAGCATAAAGACCACTTTATCTCTTTACAAAAATCAACATTCATTTTAAACTTAGGTTCTTTATTTATAGATGCGCTAAATTAACAAGCGAGATTCATTATAAAAGCACTGCTCGTTTTTAACCTATTCCATTACACGTATTACCGTGTTTTATAAGGTTTAGACAGGTTAAATCTTGTAATATTTAGTTAACTCTACATAGTAGGAGATTTGAATATGAGGCGACCACCACCCAACTGTTTATTAGATAAAAACTGTTTTATATCAATTGAAATATATAAATAAAGGTATCGCTAAAGGGTTGCCTACAAATTATGGTAAAGGTCATATTTAATGTCAAAAAATAGCCTTGAAATTTTTGACACACTCTGTATACTGACGACCCTTTTTTTACAACATGTCAATTCTAGAAAAATGAGATATATTTTTAATAGTTTGTCAAAGCGAAATAGTATATTACATTACAAGTGTGGAAAATGACTAATTTCACACGAGTGGGAATATTGTAGCACGAGGCGTTAGCCGAGTGCGACAAACCCACGAGTGTAAGAAAGTCATTTTCACACGAGTACTGTACACTATTTTTCCTACGACCACAAATTATTCACCAAAAAAAAAATAAATTAAAGTTTGTCTGTTCAGAAAAAATAAAAAACAATTGAGAACTTTGCAACACTAGGGTGATATTTACTTTGCAACACTAGTGTGATATATACTTTTCCTCACTGCTATATTATACTGTTTTGACAATATTTTTACATAGAAAATCACCTACCTAGAAGCATTATATAACTTTTATCATTTTGGAATTTAAAAGGTCCTCACTTAATAAAAATTGTATGGTTTTGTTAGGTAATAACGCTAATAGTTTAATACGGTTTTCTGCTATTATAAAGGTTTTTTAAAAATTATCGATTCTTACATATTTTAGACACTCTTCTAAATAAAACGTAAGTGGTGCATATCCAAAATATTCCGTTTTTTAAAAAATATCAGTAAATAAACTTACGGGACCGGGGAGTGAAAAGGGGTGCTGGGTGGGGTAAAATTGGTAAAACGAGTTAATGAAACTGAACATCACATGTAAAATTAAGTAAAAATAACAGTTTTTCCTCATATTTTTAAGAAAAAATATAAAAAATATGAAAATTGTAAATGCATAACCTAAAGTCCTTAAAGTAAGGAAAAAACGACTACCAAACGTCAGTTACCATGCAAAATATGGAAAGCATTTGGCAACGTCGGAAGGGTCTGATTCTATTTATGAATGGATAAAGAAAGTGGATTCATAAAGTGTGTATTAGCCTTAGGTTTAATTAGGGATTAAAAAAGATTTAACTAGTTTTTTGAGTACACGAAGAAAGAGAGGAAGGAATTTGATCTATAGGCTTTTCTCTGGCGCTTTAGGTCGAACGGTCAAGCGGCAAGGCTGCCTCTATAAAGTACGTGCTCAAAGGTAGAAGGGAGATTTTTAATTTGATCTACTTACCTGACAACACTGTGCCAGTCAGTAAAAGTTGTTTTTTGTGGTTATGTCTATTTTTGTTTATGTTTTTATTTTTTGTAAATTTTAATAAATATAAAATAGGATGATTTTCGCCAATTTGGGTTCTCCGTTTAAGGTAAATAAAAGTTTTTTTACTGTCACTACAATAAATATGTCACTTGCAAAACAAATAGCAGTTTTTAGAATGACATCATAATATGTATCACACCAGTGTTGTAAAGTACTTTGCAACACTAGTGTGATATACCGCATTTTCTATACATGAAGTCAGTGTGCTATTTGCTATTTTCACAAGTGGTCGTAGGAAAAAGAACCTATTTTTTACCTAACAAAACGTACCTCTTATATTACGTTTTCTTGTCACTATTCAAAAGCCAAGGGGTTAGAAGTGCACCCCTTGCACGCCTCCCGGCTCTCATGTAAGTCTACATAGTACGGGATCCGAATATAAAGCGACCACCACCCACCTGTTTTATATCAGTTGGAGTATTTTAATGTTAAAAAACAGCCTTGAAATGTTTGACACCTACGTATAGTGATAAACCTGTATTTTTTAAATACATGTCAATGCTTGGAATAATAATAAGTATTTTTAATAGCACATAACTTAACTAAAAAATGTATATTTTTTATGATTTAAAAATTATCAAGTTGCCACGGCTTCATTTATAAAATTGGAGAAAGAAAAAATTATATAGTACTACTGTTATGTAAAATAAAAACATTTTAATTGACATTAAACAGGGTGACTTAAAAATTTAAAATTAATATATTTTTATATAATATTTTCTACCATTATTTTTTGGCAATTCTATAGCAATATCTTTACTATACTATCTCGAACACTTAAGACATTTAGGACATAGGTTTAATTAAACGTTTCTTCCTAATATCACCGAAGGTTTACAATCCTAAATTTTACAATAATAATAGGGCACATTTATTTTTAACCTAAATCCCTTTCTAAACAAATATTGTGACAATACACCTATTATTCACAACATTATTTATAAACAATAAACCAAATTAAACTTTTGACATTTTCTATCTTTAAAATCATCCATCCTAAAACCGGTTAAGTAAGATTGCCATATATTAGGCTCAAGAATTTGTGGTTTCTTTAATTTCAACATAACTTTATGCAAACCATTGGACATAATTTGTGCAAACGAGAAAACAACAAACTATAATCATGCATTCTTCTTTTTTCTAAATAAAATTAAAACAATTCTATTTAGTAAAACTAGCTATCCGTGTTCCTTTTAGAGTCACGACTAAGAAAAAGTATAAAACGATAAACTTTTCGTCAAGAAAGTGCTGGAGGCAGCTTTACCCTACACAAATAGCATATAAAATGCTGAAAAACACATTTCAGGATCTAATAAAGTTACAAAATAAAATACGCTGCCTATGACAGTTTACTAACTATTTTATGGCTTCTGTGAGTGAAGTTATTGTTTGTTGTATTCATTATTAACAGATATTTTGTCTGCATTTTTTAAACTTTTCTTTGTTTCTTTTTCTATTGCTTTGTAAGATTTGTCTGTACTTTTTTGTTTCTGTTAATTTTTAGAACCTAAATTAAAACGGTCTACAATCTATGCAACTTGTACGACAGGTTGTTTAGACAGTATTTTAGACAATCAAATGGTTGATTTTAATTTTTTGCTCCGGTTTTTACATGCTAAATTTATGTATACGGGGTGTCCCAAAAATAAGTGACGACAATTAACTTTATATAATTGATTTTTTATTGCAGACAAAGAATAAAATTGTTGGGCGTAGCGTATTTAGAGCTAATATTATGATAGAAATTTCACGTGCCCCAACGATTTTATTATTTGTCTATTCAACATCCAGATTGATGAGAAGATTGGTGCGATCTGGTAGGTAGGACTTAGCGAAATATATTTTAGCTTTAAGTACAGTAAAACCGTTAAACCTAAAAAATATATAAATTGTATTTTAGTGTTTTTAGTTTTGTTGTTAATTGATATTTTAGACTAAGCACTTATTCTACTAATAAGCCCTTTTATTAGATACTCATATTGAAAAGTTGTGGAAAAGATGTAACCTACCATTTTGTGATGGCGGCCATCTTGGATTTAATTATTTTTATAGAGAGCTTTATTTTACCAATCAAGCTCTTTCATTTTATACCAATATTAAGGTAGTTGTGGAAAAAATATGTAATCCGCCATTTTGTATCGGTGGACATTTTGGATTCATATTTATAAAGAATGTATTATATTGTATTGTCATCAAAATTAGGAGTTTGTACCAAATTTCAGATCGATCTGTCGTCAGCAAGAACCAATAAATAAATAATACACAGGTCAAACTAAGTAAACCCGTTTAAAAAATAAACATTGTAGACCTTTACCTGGTATCTAGTTAGCATAGCAACAATAATAATATTAAAAGAGATCATGTTTTTTAAATTAATAACCAAAAACCCCTTTTACTAAGAATAATTTGCCATCGATACTTATTTTTATAGCGACGACTAAGAAAAAGTTAAAGACGATAAACTTTTACTCAAGAAAGTGCTTGAGGGAGCTTCGTCTTACACGAACAGCATATAAAATCGTGGAGAACACATGGCGAGACCTAATAAAGTTACAAAATAAAATACGCTGTCTATGACAGATAATCAAACTTTTTATGGCTTCTGTGCGTGAAGCCATTGTTTGACAAATTCATTATAAGTAGCCATTTTTTCTGCATTTGTTTGGCACTTCCCTAAAATTTCTTGTTTTATTGATATTTTATTTTATTGTGTCTTGTATTCTTTCGCGTTTATACTGATGATATCTTGATAAGTAGGGTAGGAAGAGGAAATGGCGTTCATTTGAGAAAAATATTGGGTATATATTTTTTTAATTTGAAAACTTTTTTGTTCTTGTCTTGGTTTTTGTTTCTTCTTCTTTTCTTTGATGAGTAGTTAATATGGTAGCATGTTGTTTTTGCTTTCCTTGATCTGGCTTAGAAGAGATGAAATAGTTGGTGTCGTGTCGTTATAGCAGCAAAGGACACCGGAGTTTTTGCTGATCAAGAAGTTCTTGGTTAGAAGCAACTGCCAAAAGAGATTTAAACCATTCATCAGTATTTGATGAATCTGCCAAAGGAATTGTATATCCTGAAATTATGGCAATACAATCAGATTATGTATATTAAAAATTCTAAAGATATGGGACTTGGTTTTCAGCAATTTGTTCCGAGTCTTGTGCCATTAGCGACGCTGTCAGAAAATCTTGATTAAAGAAGACATTAGGGTTCAATGGATAAATTCCCGTGGTTCGATACCCAGATTCTGTTTTACTTATATTCTCAACTTATGCTTTATTAGGAAGACCTGCAACATCGTATAAAGTTAGTTTAAAAATTAAATGTGTCTTTATGTGTCTGTTGCATTTATGCCTATTAGCAGCTTACAGCGACCCATGAAAAGATACATCCAGCGGCTGTGTTCTGTGGGAGCTATGTGGTGGAATGGAAAGCATTATAATGTGGGTTTACCTGCAAAAATTAAAAGCTTAAAGGAAAATGTAACTACTGTGATTGTCCAGAATTAACAAAACAGGTCTTCGTTTATCTCGCCATTTTTTGAGTTGGTGTATAATGCATTAGCTGGTTTATCTTTTTTAATAAAGGCGTCATTCTCTGTCTGATAAAAATAAACATGGGTAGTATGAAATTTCCTGCTGCACTTATCGTACACATAACTGTAATGTTGCTTCCTCGTTCGCTGCTTATAACAGATCCGACTCTCTTTTGTCCTTTTTCGGCTAGCACTTTTCTGTCACCGTGGTGATACCAGTTTCGTCAGCAGTATAAATGTTGTTGGAAATAAAAGTTTTTTTATTAGGTCGCCAAGTTTATTATAGAAATGTGTTATTTGTTTTTTGTTGAACGCAGAAATTCTATTTAGGCTTGTAGCTTCAACTTTGCATATCGAAACTGAGGGATTGCGACTCATAAAAGGCACAATCCCTCAATTCAGCTGTCTTGCTGTTTTAATCAAAATTGTTTTTAATATTGTTAAGCTAAGCATATTTGTAAACAAGTTTACGCATATCTGCGAGATTAAGTCTTATTATCTTACCACCTTCTCATCAAAATACTCGACTGGGGGTCAAAATGTGATATTTATGTTTTTGGTTTTTATTTTTGTTCGTATATGGATATTTCTTAGAATTACTTTAAAATACTCTAATTTTTTTAGAAAAACAAAGCTAAAAATAAAGAAAACACAAGATACTAAGAAGTTGTAATCGAAAAAAGAATTAAAATACCAAATAATTCGTAGTCGTACTTTTGTTTTCAATAATAATGACTGAGATGCCACTGGACCCAATCGTTTTAATCTAGTTAGGGTTAAATAAGCGCCTTATAACTCAAAATAACTTAACCAAATTTTAACCAGATCGGTTCAAGGACATTTAATATATTTATAAAATATTAACTTTAATAAAAAAATTAACGCCTTTTTTTATAAAATGACATGAGGAATCTTTTAAAGTTTCGTATCGTAGTTAGGAAACACCCTGTTATACATTACTTAACACCTAAAAGCAATAAAATAGGTTTACGTAAAACACCACTAAAGAAAATCTAAATTCAATTTTGTCTTTTCATTTACTACCTTTTAGCTTAACTTTCTTTTTATTTGTTTGGAAAAGTGCCCTTTCTACTTACTGAAAATATAACTTTAAATGTAAAATAAGTTTCCTTACGTCACAAAAGCATCACCCAAATAACCTTTGCGCCATTTTCAGTTATTTTCATCTATTTTGCGTTCCCTTTTTGGCTCTACGCGTGAGGTGAATAATATGTAAGCAGGATGTAAACTTGAGGCACCAACGGTGTCTCTATAATAATGCGGAGCACAATTTAAGAAGTCGTTTTTTCGTTTTTAATGGAAAGTTGCCTAAAAATTTAAATAAGAATGGAGCTATATAATTTGTAATATACATAAAAGTGAAATTAGAGAAAACGAAATATTCATTTTATTCTATTATGGAAAATTTAAAACGTACTTGTAACGAGAGTTATGGAAATCTGTAAGTGTTTGAGTCTACTGTCGAATATAAATCAGTGTTTTAATCAAAAATCATATCCAACATCATTCGTAGAATTTTTAAACGGTTGATAACTTGTTGGTATTTTTTAAAGTACAGTGTGGGTCAAATTAAACTTGCACACCTTGATAATACATTTTAACCTGTTGCTCCAATTGTTTTCATTTTTAAGGGGCTTGTAGGTAGATACATAGGTTTTCTCTAGGTTTGCCAATTGCGGTCAAATAGTTTGGTTAAATAGATTTAAACAGCACTAGACTTACATGACTTTTTTCCTAAATGATGCATTAAACTTCGTTGCAAAAAAAATAATTTTATCTTAGATTAGGTTAATACGTTTATTTTTAATTAATTTACTGTTAAGTTTGGTCAGCATTCAACTCAGGTAACGTCACGATTTTTTTTAAAGAACACTAAAAAAAAGTTCCTTTTTTAAATCGATGGTCTTTATTATTAAAAATAATGACAATTTCTAAATCCTCAAATTGTTGACAGATTCGCTTTTACTGGATCATTTTCCATAGTTTGTCTACAAGAAAAAGTATTAGCCTATTGTAGCTTAATTAGATTTCTTTAGCAATGAGGTTAAATATAGTATTTTGGAAAAAGTCCTGTAACTACAGTCCTGTCCAAATCTATTAGACCTTTAAAAATAGGAAAGATAGGCACAACAGATAAAAAGATATTATTAGTTAAAAATTGTGCAAGTTTAATTTGGCCCACCCTGTATATACCAACAACTTTTGATATAATAGTACCTGTTTAGTACCCATTTTAATATTTTAAATACAACACCCTGTTTATTTTTTAAGGTTTGAATCCTACAAGTAATTTCCGATATAAACCCTCTTATTGAAATTATTTGAAAATATTCAAATGATCGCACAATATGCAGTGTCATGAAAAAACAAATAAACAATCACAAAAATTTCAAATGCTTAAATTAGTTCTTTTAAAACACTCCACCTTTTTGGCTATTAAAATATTCCTTTTTGTTTAACCGGAAATGCAATAATCCTAACAATTTTAATGAACACGCCAATTATTTTTTAACTTTTAAATTATACAAATTACTACTGTATATATGTAATATCCCATCTTTTTTAGTTTTAGAGAAAACGGCGTTTGAAAGGGTTCAGTCGATCGCACAATGTCTAAGAAACTGTTTACTATACGGACTTTTTTAAACGCCGTTTTCTCTAAAATTAAAAAATAGGTTATGGGTAAACAAAAGGTTTTATGTCAGGAATAACTAGTAGAGCTTAAATCCTAAAAATATACAGGGTATTTTATTAAAAAAATAAAATTTATATCAGTTCCGCTTAAACCGGAAGTAATACGTAGATGTTATTATATCTATAACTGGCATCTCGTGACATAGTTTAATATCCTAAAATTTAAAAGGCATACATTTTTACTAAAAAAATTAAATGCTGGATAGTAATTTCGTTGTCACCCGGTATATGTCCTGCCAGCTCAATGTTATCAATTGAGTTTCTGTATGTTGAGCATTAGCAGATCGAGATTAAACAAAAAACGCCTGCACTAAAGCCGTTTCT
The DNA here is from genome assembly GCA_014170235.1 of Listronotus bonariensis. Taxonomy (NCBI): domain Eukaryota; kingdom Metazoa; phylum Arthropoda; class Insecta; order Coleoptera; family Curculionidae; genus Listronotus; species Listronotus bonariensis. Next base: position 21,221 of record JACEGR010004406.1, read on the forward strand.
AATGCAATGATTCGTCATCTTTGCTTTGTCGTTGCCTCAGACTTTTCGCGCACGGCAATCAGTGCTGCCAAAACGCGTGCGATTCCCACACAGCGTCGAAATTATTCCCCTGCCAAGCGACGGGTAGCCTAAACCACAGTACAGAAAAGGATAAAACACACGCACGTTGTGTGTGGCAGGGCAATAAGTTCCCCTCGATTTGCCAGCCGACATGCTTCGCGACCAATCGCGACGCAGTGTGGATTCCGAGTGCGATGCTAGGGAAGGGGTACGATTTACCCACGTTTTGGCAGCACTGATGGCAATTTATTATTATATATGTATAAAAAATGTTCGCCCCTTTTCCCATGTTTTAAATATATTTTTTTAGATCTATACGGCCGTCCAACGGAAAAATACCGTATGTCTATAGGCTTATAATATACACTACGGGGTTTTTCGTTGGAGGGCAGTATACTTTAACTCCTGATTAGCATAGATACTTGATATATTGTATAATATTAAAACACACTAGATTGAAATCATTAAATTTTGACGTGTTATTGCCGTAATCACCATTCTGTGGAAAAAATTATTGACGAAAAACATATACCAAATAAAAAAACCAATTGGTATGTCCCAGTAACCAGAGATTGTTAAACGAAAATATAAAAACTAAGCATGTACAGGGTAGGCCAAATTTAACACTTTTTTAGGAAACTTATATTTCTGTAATTCGCTATATCTTGCGTCGTTTACTCGCTACACCGTGTTTTTAAAATATTTTGCCGTTATATCATTTTTCTTTAAAAAGATTTTTTAATTCTATAAATAAGGGGCCTAGTTTTAAAGTGTACATTTAGTGTACAATATCCATTTATACTTTTTAATATAACATTGAGATAAGTGTCCCAATAGTTATTTTTAAGCTCTAAATTTAAATAAATCCCTTTTTGGCCATGACTAAATCCAAAACAGAGTAATCAAACCTAAAATAGAATGCATAACATTTAATGTATAGGTTTTTCGTTTATTTTTTTATCAGATAAAACATCAAAATCTAATTTTGGAGATTGAACACTTTGAAACTAGCGCCCTCAAATTTTTGCATCAACTTTTTACGCATATTGCAGATAAGTTTCTTGTTGTATTCTAAGATGACGCATAATTTATTTGTTTATTAATATTTTTAAACAAAAATATTAAAAATGACTAAACTAGTAAAAGTCTTTATATTGTCTTGGGTAAATAATATTATTACCTATACAGTGTGGTCCATTAAGTATGAAACAAATGGAAAAGTTGATGGGTGGTCCGAAACTGTATTAGCAGCACTTACTTTTACATAGTTTTATGGTATACAGGGTAGGTCAAAAAAGCAAAAACCACTCAAGAGAAAAGTATCCTTTTTTTTAATACAACAAAATGTTATATCAAAAAGTTATTTAGATTTAAAAGTTATGCCCAAATAGCACGTCATGGCCTCCCATTTAAATTTTTAAAATTTTTTGGAATTTTTTTATTAACCCTGTATGATACAGATTTTTATTATTCTGATTAAATATTTCTTTAAAGCAGTTCCAACCAACTAACTTTTAATCAAATCGTAGCGAATTTGTAAAATTGAACTGCATTTATATTTTTTAGCAAACCGCTAAGTTCAAGTTTGTTGCAAGGATATTTAATAGGACCCTAAAATTATGCAAATATGCTTTTTACTAAGGCAAATATACTGTAAATAATAAAATGCGTATAAAAATTTCTTATCTACCTTGTAAAATTTTTGTTTTCAATTTTTATTGAGGTGTAGAACAGATATAATAAAATTAAGGTGTAGAACAGATATAATAAAATTAATCAATAAATAAAAACTTAATGCCATGATTTAGTATTTAGGCATAACTTTTAATTATAAATAACTTTCCTAATAAACATTTTTTTCTTGAATGAGGGTACTTTACTCCTAAACAGCTTTTAATCTTTTTGACCTGCCCTGTATACCATAAAACTTTTAATAAAACTAACTACTGCTAATACAGTTTCGGACCATAAACCAACTTATATAAAGAATAAAATTTTCTGACAAATTTCAAATAAAAAGTTTTTCCTTTGTTGCATACTTATTGGACCACACTGTATAATAAAATTTAATTTTTTAACCAAAATAAATATATAATAACTAAACTGCTGCTCAATTCAACTGCAACTGGAAATATTTTTGGTAAATTTCAAATCGTTATTACTCTTAAATAAAATGTAATAGCAAAATGCGGCTTTCACCGTTTTGTAGAATAACTCTTTTGGAAAAAATGGCCATTTCACTTTGTGTAAATTTTCTCTTGTTTTTATTCTACAGGGTGTAATGGAAAAGTCCGGTTTTTACAAAAACTTTGTCAAGAGCGACATTCTACAAAAAAAATAGTTTTTAATTTTTAATTATATAGTGTTATTCAGTAGACCATTTTGAAAAAACAAGTTTGTCAGATTTTTGATATCTGCTCCATTTTTCATGTTATTATTTTTTTTCAAAAAATTAATTTTTTTTCATATTGTACTCCCTGTATTTAACAGTTCATCACAGCGATTAATTTTTTTAGATAATTTTAAATGTACATAAGTACCCTTTTAAAACTGTATTAGAATTTTATTTCTAAAAAATTATTAACGCGTCAGTAGCGTCGCAAATGTAACTAAATTGTATTTTGGTAAAATTTCAATTCCCAAAGTTTCTGTGAGCACCACATATTCTGTATTTAAGATTTTAATTGTTCCTCTACAATTTTTAGAAACTGTGGACATTTATCTCGGGACGGTTTTTTACTTTTTTTTAAAAGTCATCAGTGGCGTAGATATAATTTTTCTTCTGAATGCTCTTTTTTACTTGCCAGAGGATTATTGCATGGAAGTAATAATTTGTAATTCGGGTTATTTTAGGGCATTTATCGATTAGCTTAGAACAAACGTTAACATTTTTTTTAATCTTAGTAAATTTAGAAAAAAATATACAGGGTGTTTCGAAAAATTAAAGCTTCCACATTTGTATTTTTTTTTAATGAAAATCAGAGTGTGAATCCTTAGATGATTTTACGAAGAAAGTTCAAATAAACTTATGTTCTGACTGTCCTAACTTTTGAGATACAGGGTGTGAAACTTAAAAATATATATCTTTTTATAATAACTGTGATACCACTCTACAAATTTTAATAAAATGTGGTACACAGCCACTACACATTAGGGGGCATTTTTAAAAGTAAAATATTTGTATCTTTCTTTCAGTGGCGTTCGAGCGGGATTTAAATTAAATATTTTTTAAAGAAAATCGTAGTACTCCACTGCTTCTTTTAAAACAAAAATTATTCTTACAATTTCCATTTACTTTTAAGCAAATTTATTATTACGTTATTTTTTTGACGGACGAATTTGGTATGCTACCTTTATATTTTCATTTGCTTGATTAATAAATAAAGTTGTTTTGTCTGTTTAACTGATGTAATGAACCGCTTGTAAAGCTCTAATTAGATTGACTTTATTGGTTCCAGTGGCGTCTCGGTGGGCACCACTACCATTATTGAAAAAAATGTACGCCACTGGCTTTTTATGTAGTTTTTATACTTTTTTCCTATGATGCAACTAAAAATAAAACTTTTTAGTATTGTCCATTTTTGCAGAAACGAAGCAACACCGGACATAACTTTATAGGAACTTTTCTTCATAAAATTACATAACAAATCCCCCTTTAAAGTTTCCTACCGTAGTTGGGAAATATATTGGTATTTTAATTTGGAAATAAGTCTTTTTTAAGGTACCACGTACGTTTAACATACACATATTTTTGTGCAAATGTATTTTCTCATTAAGTAGGACTTTTTATATGAGGAGGCACTTTTTTCGTAAATTTAATAATTAAAAAGTTTGGTAAGATTTTCCGAAGACACGCTGTATATTACAAAAAAAGAATAATATTATTATTAACGTAAATACTAATAATAGTGATAAGCAACCCGAAACCCTTATGCACTTATTGTCAGCTTGTTCAGTGCATGCTACCAATGCTAAGTTCTTATCCATCCGCATAATGACGCTCTTCGGGTACTTTACTATCACCTCAGGCATTACTACGGCATCGATGAAACAGCAATACTGCCGTTTGCTCCCGGCGACATGGAGGCAGTAGTGGAAAATGACAACTGTCGCATATACTGGAACTATGCGTTCCCAACCACGCATCAAATGCAAGCGAATAAACCCGACATCGTTCTCCTTGATAACAGAAATCACACCATGTATGTGATAGAGTTCTCCTCACCTGCGGAAACTAACATCGATATAAAAAAACTGGAAAAATGAGCCAAATATCAAGATCTTCTTGGCGAACTTCGGAGGCTTTATCCAGAGTATACCGTGCGATTGGTTGTCCTGATAGTTGGCGTTTTAGGAGGCATGAAATATTGTGAACACCTAGTATAAAAAGTATACATTTTGGGGATTTTAAAAATATACATTTTTGGGAAATTTAAATTTTAATTGGGTTACTTTAACATTGGGAAATTTGGTACATAAAACAATACGTGAATTGTCAAGGTTTAAAAAGTAGAAATCAAACAATTTTCTAGGTTACTCTTATAATAATAAAACAAAAACATTAAACAAGCGAGTTACCTAGAAATGCAAAACAAATACGGAAAAATTTAATATTTAAAGAGAACAAAATTTTAAGACGGGAGATTGATTGTTTATTAGATAAGAAGAGTTAGTAAAGTCAAGTAAAGAGTTAAAGTTTGAGTTAAGCCCCGTACGGGCTATCCCTAGGGATATGCCCGTACTAAATTTAATTAGTTCAATAAGTTAAGTTGGTTTTTAATGCAAAGTTAGTTGTGATGGTCCACCGGTCTCATGGTCCCAAGAAGATAGTTCCATATGGTACATTTGCCCCAGTGACGTAAAGTAACCCTGTATGTATATTTCAAAATTTTGTCAACGTCACATATGGTGGAGGCGCCCCCGTTCCCAGTGACCTTGTGAAACGTCGGTTATGGTAAGCTGTGCCCGCCCTAGTTCCAGTGCCCTTTGTGAAGCGATAGGAAAAGTCGCTTATGGTACGCCCTTCCTACCCCTCAGTTTATTTGTGGAAGAAAATACCATATATATGGTAAAGGCGTCCCGTTCCCCGGAGAAGAAATGTGTGTGAAAGGACGAAAATGGGGAAAAAATATGTTGCGTAGCGCAGCTGCAAGGAGGTAGCAGCGTAGCTACAAGAAAAGGAAGATAAGGTATATCTTCAGTTTGAAATATGGCTAAATGGAGTTAGCCAGAGGTGATAAAGAAGAATATGGAAATATATTTATTTGTGTCGAAGTTGTATGGTACGTCGTGAAGACGGAGTTCAGAAGCAGCATGAGGCTGCATTAGCACTGGAAGCCGCAGCTCTAGTATGGGGAAGAGCTCTGAAGTATGGTCTTGAATGGTGGGGTACAAGACAGTTAAGCGGCCCTGAGAAAGCTCAGGATATGGGTAAATTGGCACGCGGCTGCAGTAACCTGATGTAGAAGAAGAAAATGGGAATGAAAGGCAGACAATGGTACGTGGAGAAGTACGGGACAAATGGCCAATGGAACGCACCATCAAAGACATGGACAGGCAGGCAAGGTGGACGCAATTTTTTTATAAAGGCTAGTATAAGAAAAATGTGGAATATTAGGTTAATTTCTAAGTATAAATATTTAAAAAAATTTGATTTTCTTTTTATGTAAGAGATATTTTTTTGTTTTTAAACTATCCAATAAATTTAAAAAAGAGCAAAAGATAAAATAGAAAAAAATCACCTAATTAATTATTTTCTTTCCCACTGGTATATTAAATAAGTCATTGAATTACTTTTTTAATGGTTCAACGTTTTGCTGACGAGACAAGGCCAAGTTCACTTTTATTGTTACGGAACTGATCAGTTTTAAATAACACAAACTTTTTTTTGCTTATTTAGCGTTTGTATAGTACATAAATGTCTAGTAAACTTAAAGATTAATAAAAAAAAATACAATTTATGAGTAACAATAATTAGGTCATTTTTTGTCTAAAAAATAATCTTACCGTTAAAACTATATTTATTTAAAGTACCTACTTAAAGAAAACCTCAAATTTAAAAAGGTTTTTAACAATTAAGCTAAAATCTTATTTGAACTAATTATTTCAGCAAAAACATCTCTAGAACTTTTTAAATAATTATTTTAGATAATTTATCCGGAAGAATTTTTTAAAATTTCAAAAAAACAAGAGTCATAATGTTAAATATAACCTAAATGAATTATTTTTTAGAGAAAAAAAACTATTTTTACATTTTTTCTTGCATTTTTTTGAAAAAAAAATTAATTGGTTAAAAATAATTTTTTGAGTTTAAAAAAAAAACAAAAGATTTAATAAAACGTTAAGATTATTTACGATAAATATAATTTTTATAATAAGTAACATAATGTTAGGTTTTAAATATTTGTAAGCTATATGGAACTATCGTTTTTCGATAATATTGCTAATTTTTTTAAAAGGGTTTAAAGTAAATTTGGCTCATTGCTAATAGCGTTGTGGGTCCAACGCTTTCAGGGAAGGGGCATATGTGAACACCTAGTATAAAAAAGTATACATTTTGGGGATTTTAAAAATATACATTTTTGGGAAATTTAAATTTTAATTGGGTTACTTTAACATTGGGAAATTTGGTACATAAAACAATACGTGAATTGTCAAGGTTTAAAAAGTAGAAATCAAACAATTTTCTAGGTTACTCTTATAATAATAAAACAAAAACATTAAACAAGCGAGTTACCTAGAAATGCAAAACAAATACGGAAAAATTTAATATTTAAAGAGAACAAAATTTTAAGACGGGAGATTGATTGTTTATTAGATAAGAAAGTTAGTAAAGTCAAGTAAAGAGTTAAAGTTTGAGTTAAGCCCCGTACGGGCTATCCCTAGGGATATGCCCGTACTAAATTTAATTAGTTCAATAAGTTAAGTTGGTTTTTAATGCAAAGTTAGTTGTGATGGTCCACCGGTCTCATTGTCCCAATAGATAGTTCCATATGGTACATAGTCCCAGTGACGTAAAGTGACCCATATATGTAATTCCAATTCCAACGTCACAATATAACGTATTAAGGGAAATGAGGTACATTCCAGCATATCAAAATAAACCCGAACAACTGGCGATGAAGATGCAGAAATCTGTTGTCCTTGGTTCCCTTCGTCTACTGAGGCAAACGAATTTGGCCGAAGATCACTGACCGAGCGGACGCGAGGAGTGGTCTTCGATATGGATGGACTTTCGCACGACGCCCTATGGGGTCGGAGCCATGAGATACGTCGTGTTGGATCTTTTAGAGAATAATAATAATAATAATGACCTAAACCTCTATGCAACTAGTGAGCGGGATCTACAACAGTCTCTTAAGTGATTCACGAAAATACCAAGGATGTTGGCAGGAAGTTCTTATAACAGAATTTTAAAAGTTGGATAAGAAAGTTTTGTTTCAAAAAAGCAGTGGCGTACAATGATTTTCTTTAAAAATATTTAATTTAAATCCTGCTCGAACGCCACTGAAAAAAGATAAAAATATTTTACTTTAAAAAATGCCCCCAATGTATAGTGGCTATGTACCAAATTTTATTAAAATTTGTAGAGTGGTATCACAGTTATTATAAGAAAAGGTAAATATTTTTATAAGTTTCACACCCTGTATCTCAAAAGTTAGGACAGTCAGAACATAAGTTTAATTGAACTTTCTTCGTAAAATCATCTGAGGATTCACACCCTGCTTTTTATTTAAAAAAAAATACAAATGTGGAAGCTTTAATTTTTCGAAACACCCTGTATATATATTTTTTTAAATTACTAAGATTTTAAAAAACATGTTAACGTTTGTTCTTAGCTAATCGATAAATGCCCTGAAATAACCCGAATTACAAATTATTACTTCCATGCAATAATTCTCTGGCAAGTAAAAAAGAGCATTCAGAAGAAAAATTATATCTACGCCACTGATGACTTTTTTAAAAAAGTAAAAAACCGTCCCGAGATAAATGCCCGTAGTTTCTAAAAATTGTAGAGAAACAATTAAAATCTTAAATACAGAATATGTGGTGCTCACAGAATCTTTGGGAATTGAAATTTTACCAAAATACAATTTAGTTACATTTGCGACGCTACTGACCCGTTAATAATTTTTTTAGAAATAAAATTCTAATACAGTTTTAAAAGGGTACTTATGTACATTTAAAATTATCTAAAAAAATTAATCGCTGTGATGAACTGTTAAATACAGGGAGTACAATATGAAAAAAAATCAATTTTTTGAAAAAAAATTATAACATGAAAAATGGAGCAGATATCAAAAATCTGACAAACTTGTTTTTTCAAAATGGTCTACTGAATAACACTATATAATTAAAAATTAAAAACTATTTTTTTTGTAGAATGTCGCTCTTGACAAAGTTTTTGTAAAAACCGGACTTTTCTATTACACCCTGTAGAATAAAAACAAGAGAAAATTTACACAAAGTGAAATGGCCATTTTTTTCCAAAAGAGTTATCCTACAAAACGGTGAAAGCCGCATTTTGCTATTGCATTTTATTTAAGAGTAATAAGGATTTGAAATTTACCAAAAAAATTCCAGTTGCAGTTGAATTGAGCAGCAGTTTAGTATATTTCTTTCATATTATACCATAAAATTGTTTTTTTAACTTTAGAATATTTAATTTTTTATTTTAAGGATATATTTAAAGATTGGGTTTTGTATTAATTCTATCACTTAATTTGAAAATGTTAAAATACCTGTAGCTAAATATTTTGCATGCATATTTAAATTTTTGCCAAGTAATTCTTAAAAAACTTAAAATTTTGTAAAAACCCGCAAAATAAATTACAGCAAAACTAAGTTTTGAAATACCATTCAGTTTTAAAATTTTAATAATCTCATTAATTTTTGCTTTAAATAAATTTTACGATTCCATTCCAAGCAGAAAAGCTTTCCGGAACGTAACTCGAGATAAAAGTTGCAGGTAAATTTAAATTTAAACATTAGTTCGCAATATCCCAAAAGAATTAAGCAGCCGCAAAGCTCCCATGTAGAGCCCTTTGCCGGTTTTATTTCTATACCGGCGGTCCCAAATAGACACTTTTAAAAGTTAAATGTCCAGTATAAATATAAGTTTTTTTCTCCTACTTTAAATTGTGATTTTCTAATTCCCAGTTGCTCAGCGCCATGGTAATCAACCCTAGATTAGATTAGATTAGTTTGGAGGTGGGAGCGAAAGTATTTTTGACGAAGTTTAGAGCAGGGACTTTAATGCACATGTAATTTCGACCAGGGGTAAAAGGGTTCGGGTTATTTTATATGTATTTTCAACCAAAAGAATGCAGGCGATATTCAAGAATATGAACGAAAAAAATCTAATTAATTTTAGTGTTACCGTATTTTTTAAATAGACGATTAATTCAGTAGCTGGTTTGCAAAACAAAAGTCCTTTCTGCCTAATTTACCAGGAATTATATAATTTGTATACACCACATAATAGTTGTAAATTAATTTATGTTTTTCGTTAAAATATTAGTTTAAATACAAAAGAATATGTAACAAAATTTTTATGTAGGTACAACAAAAAAACTTTTAAAGTAATATCAAAAAAAGTTTGGGCTTGTTGAGTTTTGTCTAAAAACTACGGACTTATTTAGTGTTGCATTAAAATATTTTAGGACTTGTTAAGTTTTGACAAAAAATAGGTTATTACAGATTTAGAAAATCAACTTTTATCAACGCAAATGATAACAAAACTAAACATTTTTTGCTTTTTCTTCATGGGGATAGTCACACTCTTCATTATCTTCAGTCGACTCTTCTTCCTTATCTGATTCTTTCGCTTAACCGTGATTATCATTACGGGTGTAGTCAAATAATTTTTTATGCCATTTTACATTTAATTCTTCATCCCAGTTTTTACCAAAATGTATATGAAGTAGGGTTTTAACATTTGCCAATTATTAATTTCTTTACTAAAGGGCAATAAGGGCAACTAAAAAATGTTTATAGTTTATCCTATTTTTGCCAAGTTTTGCTTTGGGCTTCCTATACTGTTTTTAAAATTAAGAAAGCATTTTACTTTTACGCTTTTATTAGTCCTTAAGAAAAACATTTATTTGCACTTACTAATTTTTTTATTTTTTTTCTTCGTAACATTGTAAATCTCCCCAGTCCAGCCATATTTGCTAATATTTTGTTTTTACGTGACTTGTTTAGTTTTAAAGCAAACTAACAAATTTACGGTTCAGTTTGCAAGGGACCTATTAAGATTTGGTATATTTATGTTTAATGTTAAATCGACTATACCAGAATCGACTCTTAACGTAATTTTAAATAATGTGAACATGTTTAGTTTTGCAGAAAAGCTACTGTTAATTTAATAGGTAACCAGAACTAACCAGAACCAGTTTATACGTTGGTTGAAAACGAAATAATAATAGGACAAGGTAGAGTTGATGTTATTACATTGGACCTATTTTTGGGGCTTATTTTTGTCGGGGCCTTTTATTTTTAGGGTACTGGATATTTAATTTAATAATAATTAGGTAAATCCGATCATAAATACTCTATGGCACTGAATCCTTGGTCAAAAATGTACTTTTTTACCTGACCCTTTTATTGTGCGTCTCTTATCCATATGTTAGAGCACGGTATTCAAGCCGATCTTTTTAATCAGACTCTATAGGCTTAAAACTGGCTCTTTGGTAAATCCTGCCTTTTTAAGTTTTTCTCACCCAGCCTTGCACACCGCAGACGACAAAGGACTTTACAACATAGGTGTTCTGTGGGTTCTTCTTAAAATAGTTTAGGATCCACTAGCTTCATAGATGGTATGTCTTTAAATAAAAACTATTAAATAAAATTACAATCAGTTAAGCTTAGTTTATAAGCTTGCCAAATGCGATTTGCAAATTGCGAAGCTTATTCTGATTGGTCAATTTGTAACGACTTTCGAATGTTTCGTTGCAAATTGACCAATCAGAACACGATTTACAACTTGCAAATCGCATTTTGCAAGCTTATAAACTATGCTTTAGGCTTCCATTTTTCCCTATCAATCGCTTACACAATTTTTTCGTGAACAAGATTGAAGTTTATGGTTATAGAAAAATATACATGGCGTTTCATTAAAAATAACAATTATTATAATTTTTTTGTGTTAACGAATTGAGTAAAAACCTTTTAAAAAATCTTGGGCTTTCTGCGAAAACCACATCGTAATAAATGTTTTCTATTGTAAAGTAATTCGAGATAAAATGGGTCAAAATATAGTGGAATAATCTAAACCTAACATTTTGTTAACACACCTTTGGTGGTTTTTAAGATATTTCTAAACATACTAATAAAAATTTAGGTGCTTACTGAAATTGACCTGCTCAATTTAATGCAATAAAAATTCTTGGGGTATTTTCTTAAAAAAAAAACAAATAAATAAAAAACGATAAAAACTAAAAAGGATATGTCCAAAATATCTTGAATATCAATTTTGGTAAATGTACCTTTAGCGGTAAGTAAAAAGTAGTTCCCACTGGGCCGCTGGGCGAACGTCCAGTTGGCCAACTCCTTGGGGCCACGTGGGGAAGGGGGTAAGAGTGGAAATGGGGCAAGGGGAGGGCACTCCGGTGAGGAATAAATCCAAAGTTTTATTTCTTTGGATTTATTCCTATGGGATAATAAGGTCTGCAAATTACCCTCTTATTAAAAAGATATTTGAAAAGCTCAAAAATTATTAAGGTTTTTTTGCAGTTATATTTTAATACTACGATGACCCCTTTTTTGATATATTCGGGTATTGTTTGTTCAGTGCAACCGAAATCTATGTAAAAAAGCTTTGGATGCCAAATACATTGGAAAACTTAAAATATGGGCAGGTGTCAACAGGAGGCGAATTGTGAGAAAAATATAAGAAATATGTACAATGCATTAATATTGTTATAAATATACAAGTACCAATTTTTAAAATTTTAAAAATAAAGTATTGGTTTATTAGATTGGTGATTATGTATTTTTTTTGCTGGTGACATTAGCTTGCAACAAATAAGAAGTTTTTAATTGTTACTGAAATATTTTAGACGAAAATAATGCCGGCCCTAACGACAAAAACATTTTCTTTAATACACAAGTATAATTTACATTTGGTGACTTATTTTTATCTATTGTGTATCACAGCGATCACTATCAAAACTAAAAATTTTGAAGACGAAGCAAAGGTTAGCCATCCTAAAAGATTTGCTAAATTAAAAATATATGTGGATTAAGATTCAAGAAAAACCATGATATTAAGAATAATTTATTCTCTACCTTAAATTATTAGGATAAAAAATGTAAGGTAATTCCTTTACTGCATACTGTAAGCACAAAAAATATTTATCTTTATACACCATTTTAAGCATAATTTACTTTGAATTTATTTATTTTTTAAATAGTTTGCCAAATAACCAAACTTCTAAAAAAAAAGAGAAAGTTAATATTTAAAAGTTTATCACGTTTTTTATATACCGGGTGATGCATCGCCGGGCGGGACATAGGAAATCCCATGTAAATTTTAAAGGGGTCAATTATTGGCTCCCCTAATTATTTTAGAGAAAAATTCTATTGAAGCTAATTGAAGTACATGCAAATCTACCTCCATGGTAAAAACTTTAGATTTTTCGGTTAACTCGTTTGCTAGTTAGATGCTAATATATCTTTAAAAATTGTTACATTATTATCGCCTCATATTTATGAACAACAATAAAAATATCAGTCAGCGTGACATAACGTTGTCATTTTAAAATTTAGTGCTTTATTATTATCAAAAAAATCGTACAGTGAAAAGATTAAAGTTGTATTTATACAAACGAATTAAGTTAAGTTAAACTAAACTAGAGTAACAAATTTCAAGAACTTATGACATTTATAATGTTTACATGCTTCAATAAATAAATTATTAATATTATTACAATAATTAATATGAATTGGAAATAAACTTAAGATTGAAGAAAATTTTTAAATATTCCTCCATTGACTGCTAGACAATAATCCAGACGTTCATAAAATTGTCTTCCTACATTGACTAACTGGTAAATTGAAATTTTAATGCATTCTGCAGAAATAGCATTTTTTAACACATCTAGATTAGAGTAATTTTTATCCTTGTATATCATGCTTTTTAAATGGCCCCAGAGGAAGAAGTCATTTGGCGAAATATCAGGAGACCTGGCTGGCCAATTTATGGTGTGATGTAGGCCAATACCATTTCCATTAAAATCATTGTGTAAATAATCCCGAACAGCCAGGGTATTATGTGCCGGGCAGCCATCCATTTGGTACCAAATTTCCTGTTTTTCCCTGGATACATCATTTAAAGCGGGTAAAATTAGTTCTTCGAGTAGTTCCAAATAAAATTCTGCATTCAAATTCTGATTAAGAAAAAATTGTCCAATAATATGTTGTCCGAAAAACCCCGCCCAAACATTTACTTTCTGTGGATATTGCGTCCTCGTTTCGACAAATCTGTGTTGGTTTTCTTTGCTCTAGTATCGCTAATTTTGATGATTGGGTTTATTGTTTAACATAAATGTGCACTCATCAGTAAAACAAATATTTCTTAAAAATTCCCTGTCCATATTTGCCCTTTCCATAATGTCAAAACAAAATTCCTGCCGTTGTATTTCATCCCCATCCCTTAGCTCTTGATGTCTTTCATATTTGTATGAAATGTATTTATGCCTTTTCAAAATCTATAGCACTGTTGATTGTTCTTTTCCTATGATATCCTGAAGTTTCCTTGTACTCACCTTCCCTTCATTTTCTTCCACGTGCAATAAAATTTCCAAGTCTCTATCATCTCTTACATTGTCTTCTCTTTGATACTCCCTAGCTTCACATCTGCAGTTATTTATCACTGTGCCTTTGGTCTTAAATTTTTTGATAGTCCTATCGACTGTTGATTTTCCGGGTATCGGTCTATTCGGATACTGAGCAGCGAACATGTCTGACACCTTTTGGTAACTATTTCCTTGATAGTACCATTTAATCATCAATACTTTTTCTTCAGTAGTATATCTCATGCTTAATCTTTTCGCTCTACGATTTTTTGATAATAATAAAGCAATAAATTTTAAAATGACAACGTTATGTCACGCTAACTGGTATTTTTATTGTTGTTCATAAATATGAGGCGATAATAATGTAACAATTTTTAAAAATATATTAGCATCTAACTAGCAAACGGGTTAACCGAAAAATCTAAAGTTTTTACCATGAACGTAGATTTGCATGCTCTTCAATAAACTTCAATAGAATTTTTCTCTAAAATAATTAGGGGACCCAATAATTGGCCCCATTAAAAATTACATGGGATTTCCTATGTCCCGCCCGGCGATGCATCACCTGGTATATTAAAATATATTACAAAATAAATGGTGTATGCGGACTTTTTGTGCTATCTCTATATTTCATTATTAAAATTTAATTTTAATCCAACAATTATATATTTTTCTACCCGGGGTCATTTTAAACTTTTGTCCAATGGGCCAAATGGTCCCCAATCCGACACTGGCTATAGATAAGGAAAGATAATAACTTAGCTTATTATAAAAGGTGACAAAATTGCCAATTATTATTTTCAGCCTCCCAGTTATTTTTTTAAGCAAGGAGCTAAGTAAATATTAATTTAAATTCGTAAATTTAAAAGACGCTGTATACATCCGACGATTTCCGTGGTTTCTCCCTCGCTAACCACATCCGCCGAAGGCGTTCAGCACGCGGCTTCTTGTCGGCTTCGACTGGGGAAAAGCGATCATCTTGCGAAATAACTTTATTGCCGGAAAAGTACAGGGTGAATTAAATTATTCAGTATACAGTTTAATGTAATTTTTCTATCTTTCCTGTTGCTTTAGTGGAAAATCAATTAACAAAGCACAAGAAGCTCTCTACAGTGTGTCCCAGGATGGGTGTAGCAAAAGAACAAATGGTTAAACGTGCTTTTGGAAAAACGGGTCACGTGGTTCAAAACTGATAAATCCAAAATTTTACCTTGATTGGTAATATACAGGGCGAGTTATAACTAAAAATATAAAAAATGACCAAGAAAAAATTAAAGTAAAAGAAATATTTTTGTCAATTTTTACCATTTTGCATTAACTGTTTTTTACTTAGCTTAAGGCATCGACTTTTTTAAAAAGTATAAAATTTTCTCTTAAATTTTGCTTCCTCTTGTCCAATATTTAAGTTGTAATGCGTAATGTAGAA
This sequence comes from Listronotus bonariensis, assembly GCA_014170235.1. Classification (NCBI taxonomy): domain Eukaryota; kingdom Metazoa; phylum Arthropoda; class Insecta; order Coleoptera; family Curculionidae; genus Listronotus; species Listronotus bonariensis. Next base: position 36,503 of record JACEGR010004406.1, read on the forward strand.
AATTGACTATAACATTTTTTAATATAAAATTAAATTCTCTACAACATTAACTTAAACAATTTTGTTCTATTTTTAAAAATAAAAGTAGTTCCTAAGCATTTTTCATATTTTTATTTCTTAATGTATAATACCAACTGAAGTAAAATATTGTATTTATTAGTTTTGGACCATGCGAGCAGTTTTGGTTCTTTGTCCTCTTGGAACACCTATCCTGGGACACACTGTATACAGGGTGATTCTTAATTACCGTACGAAGCTTTGGGAAGCAATTTTTGATGTAATTTCATGAAAAAAGTTTTTATAAACAAATGTCTGGACTTGCTTGCGCTTGATTTCTGATTTACAGGGCGTTTAAAAAAGTCGACCTTTTATAAATATCTTAAAAGCTCTTTATCAATTTGGTTGAAATTAAGTACACTTAATTAATGTAATAAGGGACTTGTAAAGCTTTACAGTGCGCACTACTGCCAATAATATTGATTAATAAATTACTGACTTTTAGGAAACCTCTGTATGTTTTTTCTGTTAAGCAACGAAAAATCCAACTTTTTAGTCTCCTGTATTTTCTTTGTATCTAGCTGTTTTTGAGAAAGCAAAAATTAAGCCTCTATAAATTTATTATAAAAAGTACCTTAAAATAAATAAGCGGTCGTGTATTTTATCGGAAATCGTCATTTTCCTTATTTACCCAGCTAAAATTATTTATGTTTTATTTTAATTTTATATTGTTTGTAGATACTTTTAAGAATTACCTAAAGTGTTTTTTTAACTAAGCCAGGTACCAAAATAATATAAGATAATGAAACGTTAGCACTACTTACGTACTTTTAGTTAAAACTTTTTCATAAAATAACACAAGAAATTACTCCCTAAAGTTTGGAACCGAAGTTAGGAAACACCATATATACAGTGTGACTGCGTAAGTTGGCGTCATATTAAAAACTTTTTAATAATAATTTCCAAAACAAAGAGTTTCTAAAAAATCTTACGATGTTTAGAATTAAAAATAAATTTTAAAGTTTTTTTTGTTTTTTTCTGCGATAATGGTAAATATTTAAGTTAGCATATTAGTGCAATACATTAAATAATTATAAATTTTGTAAAATAATGCCAAATAAACTTTATAAATAACTGTTATTAAAACAAGAACAATATCCAATATTCATAATAAGAGGGGGAGGATTAAACCCATTAGCATTAGCAGTAAGAAAGAATTTGTATGGAGGAGCTCTTTGTTTGTTATGTTTTTAATGCGTATGGTTATGTGGAGACCTTTTTCTTTTTGCTTTTCAAAATTTATTTATATAAAATTTCTATATATACGTTCGTGGCAATATACTAACACACACCCTTCAACAGACAAACTGTATGTGTGTATCTTTTCATAAATGTCATATATTAACTTTATTTTCTGTAAGCCCTAATGGTGGGAACCTATACAAGTGTAGAGGGTATAATATGGCTGAAAACAGTCGGTAAATAGGGTTTCTTATGTCTTTACCCCAAGTCCACCATAGATGTTTTACGTAAAACAAGGAAATTAATTATGGTAATTGCTATATGTTTTTCTAAGATGTTTTAAATACAAGCTTAAAATGCATTTGTAAAAAAGTTGGTTGTTAAATTCTGTAGATTATAATTAAAATATAGGAACATGCATAAAATTTAACGATTTAATTAAATGTAACTTAATCGAAATATTTGATGGAACATATTGTTTACTTGAACTGTATTTGTGTATACAAGGTGTTTCAGAACTATGGGATCAAACTTCTAGAGGTTATTCAGTGCAACAGTAAAAAGCTTTTAAGTATAGGAACCCATGTCCAGAAAAGTGTCACTACAGCACTATGGCCCAAAGATGCGTTAAAATCTAAAAAGACGAGGAATTGCTTAAATAGGATTTTTGTATTTAATTTTTGGGTTTTGTACAGAATATTATTGTGAATAATGGTTTTTAGTTTGAAAAGTCGCATAAATGTTAGGTGTGAACATCGTTGGATTTGGAATTAAAATACGACTTAATTAAGTTTAAAAGTAAATATTCCGACCAGTAAAAAATAAAGTTGACGATGGCGCTCAAAGACGAAACGTCGGATTTTAAATTTTATGACATTATTTTATATATCGCAAAAAGTGACAATGACAATGTGGCATCTGTTAAAATATCTCTTCAAATAAAGTAAGAAAAAAATAAAAACTGGATTCGGAAAAAAAAACATTTTTTCCGAATAATTCCGGAAGGCTTAAAAAATTTTAAAATTTTAGAACGAAACATTGTTAGGCATTTAACCAACCCTGTATCTCGTACTGTTTTCAAGATCCTAATGGTGGCCCTAGAGTTCGTAACAGCCTGTATATAAACTTGTAAATTATGTGGAATTTCTTAAAATGAACTACCTACATGTAAAGTTTTAAATATATTGTATGTAAGATTTTATTCATTTTGGTATATTAAAGGTTATCGTTATTTTTTTTTATTTATCATAAACCTTTTAGTGCACCCAAGTTAAAAATTTGTGGTCCTACTATTTAATTTAAACCATTTCTATCTTTACCAAAAGTTCCTTGATCTAAGATTATAAAATACTCTCAGAATAGCCAATAAGTTTTGTTTTATCTAACAAAATATAGTTTAATATCAAAAGATAATAAGGGTCGACTCAGTTTTGCCTAACTAGAACAAAGTTTTGATTTAACATAATAAATTACGTTTTATTATTGATAAGTTTGTACTTAAGTTTATATCTACAATTATAACGATGAAGATTTAACTTCCTAAGGCCGTTCAAATTATAGCATTTAAAAATGCCACTATTACGTAGAAGGTCAAACTTATTGAACAAACCACCAAAAGGAGAAAATTTGTATAAACTGTAAACACCTGTGTAGGAAATAAAACAATTTTTTCTTTATTTTGTTAAAAAAGATGATTTTAGATAAATTCTAATTTTCATTTTATTTTAAATTTCCTGTATGTACATACCAGGTGACAACGAAATTACTATCCAGCAATTTATTTTTTTCTGTGCAACCGTATAGTTTTTAAATTTAGGGACGTTATATTGTATTACCGATTGTAAATTTTGGATATCATAGCATATGCGTATTACTTCCGGTTTAACCGGAAGTGATATAAACTTTGATATGTTAAATGGAACACCCTATATATTTTTTGGGATTTGAATTCTACAGGTCATTCCTGATATAAGACCTTAAATATTTCCATAACCTAACTCTTTTTGTTTTGGAGAAAATGAAGTTTGAAAATGTCCTAAGACAGCACAGTATGCAGTTTTATGGGAAAACAAATGAAGATTACAAAAATTTTAAATGCTTAAAATAGTTCTTTAAAAGACTTTACCTTTAGAGACCATTATAATTCTACTTCCTGTTTAACCGGAAGTGCTGTAAAATTTTAACTTTTAAGTATGATAATCCTGGTAATTTTAATGTAACACCCTATATATATTTTTAGATTTAAATTCTTTAAGCTATTTCTAATATATGGTAAACCTATAATACACCCATAAACTATATTTTTTAGTTTCAGAGAAAACGGCTTTAAAATTAAAGTCCAGACGACGACGCGACGACACATAATACCCACGACACTGTTTGTTGTGAAGTAGTTCGGATCTTTTCAAACTCCGTTTTCTCTAAAACCAAAAAAGATAGGTTATGTTTGTATCTTAGGTAAAGGGGCTTATATTTGGTGGAGGTACTTAACCGAGTAAAGTAAAATTCAGCTAAGAAAAAGCCACAAGCGTTATATAGATAGAGAGGCGGCATCGACAGTCATATGTTTTTTTTCTAAAAATTTTTGATATTTTCTATCATAAATTAAATTTCTGTTTTCGTGATTTGGATCTTTAGAATTCCAAAGTATCCCTTTTTGGTAGAAATCCAAAAATTAATTTATGAAATTGCTGTTTCACTCCGTTAGTAAACTCTTAAGCCCAAATTGGACTGATCAGACCAAATATTAACAAATGTGCATCGAAGCAAGAGCGAAGCGTCTGGGAGCTGCCACCGAACGCAATTCGCGTCCTTTAATGTGAGTATTTTACTGACAGTCGGCGGAAAAAACTTCGTACTACGGCGAAATGCGAATGTAGGACGAAGCGTGGCGAAGGCACTCTCCTACACGCTCCGGAGAATGCCGAATGTTCGCCGAAGTTCGTAGTGTCTGGGACTCGAAGGTAGTAACTTAATTATCCTAAAATTGTCTTCTCACAGTGGTAAAATATTAAGCAAACAGACAAAATTTTGAAACAAAGCATTTAAATTATAACAGCATTTAACTATCCTTTAAAATTAAAGCTTGACATAATAAACCTTTTTCAACCCTACAGATAGAGCCCCGTTTTTATTTAGGATAAGTATGATGGACTTATTCGAGAGATAAAAGTTTATCGAGAAGAAGAGCAGGGTTTCCGATCATGTTAGATTTACTGCTGACTACTGACATGCTGCCGGTTGTAAACTAAATCTATATTACATAAAGAAAAAGAGCGAGAAAATTCCATAAGAGAATAATAAATGTCGGATATATGGGCCCAGGTGCAGGTTGTTTTGGGTTAAATGGCCGAATCGTGAGAAAAACTGTTTCACGTGTATGTGCTGGGAATATATACGTGCAAATTACCTATAGCATAATATTTTTATCGTTGTTTAATTTTCTTTTAAATCATAACTAGCAAATTGTGTAACTACTACATATCTCAATTATTCTATTAGTCCAAGAGCCCATACGCCGCGGACCTTCATTATTTTGTAAAAGCTGGAAGTTTGTCAAACATTTTGTGGTAACCCAATGGTCTGCAAAAGTAAAATATTTTTGTTATTTAACAAAATATGACATTAAAGTCTTCTATTAGAGTTGAAGGGCTTTCAAATAGGCATCTCTTAAAAATATTTATATGGACACAGAGTCTTTCCAGTGCTGCCAAGAGCCGAGCTGGGCCCGGTACAAGTAAAAGTTGCGGGTTCGCCCCTAAAAAAGCTGGAGAGCAAAAAAAAGGTCTCTTTATTGTTAAAGATAAGAAGTCTGTTTCATTAGCAAAGTAGTAGCATTTTTTCCGCTAATTAACGTGCTGCCAAAAACAATTGAACTCATGTCTTATATACAATTTTCAGTAGTTTCGGAAATATGGCCATCTTTGGATATTTGCTAGTGAACTGACATTTTTAAATAGAAAACCCTGTATATTGCATCACCATTAAATAGATATTTTTAAAAGCTTTAAGAAAATACCACATTTGATATGTCTATCTCCTATAGTTTTGAAAATATGGCCATTCAAATCTAAAAAATAGAAGATACAATGTCTATTTTATCTTCAACACTAAACTTAGTGCTTATAGCTTGGAGCTGTAGAGATAATGAAAATTTAACATAATTTTCATATTTGGATGGCCATATTTTTAAAACTATAAGAGATAGACATATCAAACGTGGTATTTTTTAAAGCTTTTTATTATATGTATTAAATGGTGATGCAATATACAGGGTGTTCTATTTAAAAATGCCAGTTTACTATAAAATTCTGGAGGATGGCCATATTTCCGAAACCATTAAAAATTGGTTGAGGACTTTATTTAATGGTCTTTGATAGATCTTTCAAATAGTGATATAATATACAGGATGATCCATTTAAAATAGGATATTTTGCAATAAGTTGAAAAGCTATTTTCAATTGTGTTTTTGTTGGCAGCACGATAATCAGCGGAAAAAATGCTACTACTTTGCTAATTTAACCAACTTCGTAACTTCAATAATAAAGTAGTTAGCAATAGTCCGACATAAAAATGATCACCCTGTATGTGATATTCCTTAAATTAAATTACATTCTACGTTTTTCATCCCGCGCGGGCCTCCCCAATCACTCCGAGTCTCGGTAATTTGTACCGCCTTCCACGCCGTCTCGTAGGGCCTGAGTCTATCAAGTTATTGCTGTGATGTTAGTTTTTTTGCATATATTAATTTATACCTTTTCATTTTTTATTTGGGAATAAAAGTTTAATAATTCTAATACCAATAACATAAAAACTCCTTAAATTTTTCTCTATTGCAAAACTAGGAAAGTAGGGATTTTTGTCGACTTATTTTTCCTCGAAGGTCTTTTATTCGCTCGACATGACATTGATGGATGCAACTTGAGAAGTAACCGGAATTCCACGCTTACTTGCCACAATGAACAGCACCCTCTTTAGGAATTAAATAGACAGTATATACAGAGAGAGAAAATATAGATGAAACCCTAATTCAGACTACTGAACTTTATTATGAAAATAAACTATTATTAACTAACGATTACCTATAATTAAAGACTTGTGCATTACACGTTTAACGACTTTAAAATGTTCATACCAATTTGTGGAAAGAAGACGTTCTAAAGCATATAGCTCACTAACAGGTAGAGATTAGACAAAAATGCCGACATGTACACATTTTCTGCTTTAGTTGCCTATAAATCTTTTGAGGTTGCTAAATGCGTATAAAGTTGCTTATATACTCTAAAACAGGGCTATCGAAACAACGGCCCGCGGCTTGTTCATATTTGGCCCGCGACGCATGTTTTAAAATAAATTTAAATCTACAGTGCAAAATCATCTGAAAATAGTTTGGATAATAGAAATCTTTCTTCGTTCGCCAATCGCATAATCTCAACAGGATCTCGGAATACTCGGAAGCAAGCAAATTCAGTACAGTATGTCATAATAAAAGTGTATTAGCTTTCTTTCACTACCCTAGAGGTTTGGCAACTAAGCCGTATTTTTTATTGTCAACAATTTAAGAAACGTTTTAAACCGTATTTAAAAATAATGTGGTCAAAAAATTCGATGTTTTTCGAACAATCAACTGATAGTTTTTGACCTCACTTTTCCTGTTGCTCACGAGTTGCTTGATTTTTAGATATTTAATTATTTTTCCTTACTTCATTTGTTTTATGAATAATCGTTTTTCATATTTGTAACAACTACAACAGCCGCCAGATAACTTGTTATTTGTCTCTTTTTAAGTGGTCTCACTTCTTTGCAGCGTTCTCCGAAATGTTTTCAAATACGGTTTAACACGCGACGTTGATGACGTCATCATTTACCGAAAAAAATTAATGATTCGTTGAACCTTACTTTTCCTGTTGCTTGACGCAGCTCACGAGTTGCTTGATTTTTTAGTTATTTAATTATTTTTCCTTACTTCACTTGTTTTATGAATAATCTCTTTTCGTATTTGTTACATCCACTAACTACAACAGCCGCCAGATTACTTGTTATCTGTCTCCTTTTAAGCGGTCGCACTTCTTTGCAGCGCTCCTCCGAACTGTTTTCAAATACGGTTGAACACGCAACGTTGATGACGTCATCATTTACCGAAAAAATATAATGATTTTGAACTATTTAATAGTGCTATAGGCTATATTTGATTATGATTAAAGTTTGAAGAAAAATATAATTAACGCCCAACGAAGTGGGCACGGGTGAACGTCTCATATACACACATACTCACGTACACCTTAGTCCGTACACCCAAAACATTTGACATGGACTGGCTGGGTTACAGCTCCGCTTTTATATATGGCGCGGTATGAATATTCGTAGTAGACTCGTCAAAAGGAACTCCCCTAAAGAGGTTTTAAAAGAGTTCTGGGCGTGATGTACTCAAAAATAAGCTTAAAATTACAAGTTTTTATTTTAAATTTATCTAATAGTTACAAAATAATAATAAAGTGTGAAATAATATAGTTTTTTAGGTAACTATCTGTATATTAATTTAAAAGTTAATGAACCTAGGAAATCTCTAGTTTATTAAACATATTTAAGTAATTAAATTTTCATAATGACTATAAAAACTTTGCTCAATAGATTTTACGTTTCTATGGAGACAAAGAGATAAAGAAGTCAAACGGTTCTTTGAAAATTTTATGACCATATTTTATTAGAAAGAATTAAAATAAAGACAAAGTAAAAAGAAAAAAGTTAAAGTTTTAAGACTTATCTTTATTATTATTTATTTATATGCCATAACATTAATTTTATATATAAGATATAACTCTTTTTATAGTGTTTTTATAACTTTGCAACTTCTTTATATCTCAGTATAGCAAATTTGTACCAAATGAACAATGTAATAATTAAATTAGCAAAAGCTAAGAAAAATAATAACAAATAAATAGGTTTTAATTGCCTAAAGTATTTCTTGACCTACTTTAAAAAAAGGAGATTCTGAATTCACCTGTTATTGTATTTTTGTGTATGTTATGCGATAACTTCGGCATTTTTTTATTTGAAGAGTGCACTTTCACGTTGGTCCCATAAAAAAACCAGTTAGGATGTTAGGATCGCCGGAGAAAGGTACTAGAGCTCTTTTTTCTCTTTGCCGTACGTTGTTCGTGCGGCAAAGCTGCCTCTAGTGGGTATATTCTCAGGCTAAGGTAATAAAGAGATAAAGATCACAGGCGCATTCAGAATCGACAGCCTTGGGGTAATTTACCCTTTCATCAAACTGAAGAGTTACTATTAGTGTTTTTAAGTGTATGATTACCAATTAAATGGTAATAATATACTTCTGGTCAAAAAAAACGGAAAAACAAAATTTTGTTCAAATTCAATCCTAAACATCATTTTGGTTTTTTGGCTAATTTTAATAAACTTTTGGTCCAGTTGTAGCTCCTTTTCATCAAGATTATTATTTAATATGGGAATTGCAAAAAGTTTTATAGAATTAGGTGTTATACAGGGAAGAACCAAATGTTGCATTTTGACCCAAATTTTCACATCCTGTGGAATAATTTAACGTCAAAATTTTTTACCAGTGTATTGAGATTTGAAAGCTCCACCTTTGTTTAAAGAATTCTTTGCAATTATATCAGGTATCGTCTGTATTGGCAAACATATTGGAAACTTAAGATTTAGATGGTCATATTTCCGAAACTAATAAGGATAAGTTTATCAGATGACGTATGTTTTGTAAGGCTATTTAAAAGAATCTTTTCACTAGTGATATAATAGACAGGGTGTTTATTTTTGAAATCACACTTTTTTCGTACCCTGTATATCTTAAGAGATAATAAAAATCTGAATTTTAATTTGTAAAACCATGAAACTAACTCAACAAACCTAATATTTATCAATTATTTTTATAATAATAAATTAAAATTTTACGAAAGGTGTAAAAGTATAATAATACACACAAATTTCACTGTCTTTTAAAGAAATTGTGTTTTTCTTTAGGATAAAGATATTGATATAAATGAAAAAAGAAATGTTAAGAAAAGATAGGGCCTTAAAATCCAATACACTAGTAAAAATTTATGACGTCAAAATTATTTCATAGGGTGTTCGAAAAGTTGGGTCAAAATGCAACATTTTGCTTTTACCTGTATAACACCAAATACTATACAGACTTTCTGCAATTCCCTTATTAAATAATATTCTTGATAGAAATACCTACCACTGAACGAACAGATAATTAAAATCTGTCAAAAAAGAAAACAAAGAGTTATTAAGATTGTACATTTTTTTTTTTTGTCGGATGTTAAACCATAAAGAAACAAATAAACAACATTTAAAAAAAAGTTAAACCGACCTTAAAAAAATAAATATAACTAACTAATAAATAAAGAAAAGAAGTGAGTTAATATCATAATGTGCTAAACTACCCAATGTTAATAACTAAATAAACAAAAGCTCTTTATACTTTAATACCATATGTTATTACTCGACTTCTTTTCTTTTATTTATTTATTATTTTTATTCTTATCTTTCAGTGAGTTTACCTAATAAAATATTCTTTAGGTCGGTTTAATTGTTCTAAATAATCTTTATTTTCGCAAGGGTAAAACTACCTTGTTTACTTTGTTTTACAATTTTTAATTAAATTTTTATTTTTAACTTACATAAACTGATTAAACTTTAGCAAATTTTAGTTTTTAAGGTCAACACAATACACAAAGACCTATTCTAAAATGTTAATAAGGACTTGTTATTTCTTGAAATAAGAAGTTAGTTTTGTTTAAGCCATCAAAGTTTAGAGGTAATAAAAATAGAAAAGTTAACAACTAGTTAAAAAACATCCTAAAGCTACGTGCAAAGCACTTGCTTTTTGCATCTTTAAAAAACTGTATTAAATAACTTGGTTTTAATTACAAATTTTAAAGAAAGGTTAAAGTAAAAATATTTAAAAAAAATATTTTACTTGTTTCAGATAAAGTAATCAAAAATGTTTTTTTAATACAATAGATATAATGTTAAAAATAGTTAACTTCGTAGCTTTAAATCAGAAAGCAGATTTCTAATATCTTTTAGAGTATAACAAGTTACGAAACTTTTAAATGAAAAGTCATGTATATTGTATCACCAACAAACATATATTTTAAAAAGCAAAATATTTGTTAGTTAAGTCAAATGTGTAGTTTTAAAGTTAGAAATAAGATTTAATTTTTTTAAGGTATTCAAGGTACGAAACTTTTAAATAAGAATCCGTATACAGAGTGTCTAAAAAGGTGAGGTCAAAAATGATAGGGGTGTTAGAGTGAGCTAAAATATTGTTAATATTTCATATAAAAAGTTCTCTCGCGCTTCGTTAGGGAGATATTGACTTTCAAAGTTAGAATAAAAAAACTTATTTTAATTATAACTTTGGAATCGTTGCCACAGTACCAATTATATTTGGGCAACTAAATATCCTTATACTAATGCTTCTTTTCATGGATAAACGGCTGTTTGTGTGTTACCATTATTATATTTATCTTTAATAATTATACAAATATAATATCTAGGCGGTTACACCAACTGTTGCAGATAATATAGCTTAAAACTATCAAAGATATACAGACTGTCCGCGGATGGGATTTACAAGAGAACAAAATGGATTAAAATTATATATATTTTTTAGAGAAAAACCTATTCTTGATAAACATTTTGGTTGTAAAATATAAGAATTGTAAAACATAATAATTTTATAGAGGGTTCGCAAAACTGCAAAAGCATTAATTTTCTTTAAGAGTAAACTACAGAACGAAATACCAATGTATATTATTAATTACCTATTACACATTTTTACAAATCGTCGGTTAAAAGGTAAAAGTCACTAAGTACATTTTGGTAAACAAATTGTTTGAACATTTTAAAGTTTTTTTGTACAAATATTTTATTAGTTACATTTATGATATTTATAAGTCTTTATTAAAATGTTGTACAAATAAAGATAATTTATCGATTTTTTAGTCATTCTTTAAAATGAGATAAAACATTAGATTACAATAGCTTTTGATGTTTGAAACTATATGTAGAAATAATCTAGTTAAAATGGAAAATATTCAATGTTATCATGAATATTTTTTGGTAAAAACAAGTGACTCAATTAAGCTATCAGCACGGAAAATCCATAATCTGAACTAGCGTTTAAAATTGGATTTGTTTTTATTTTCCAAATTTGTTTGCAGCGCTGACTGGATAAATTTATTATTCATTGATTTGCAGATTTCATACGTCAGTTAATATCGCATCTGTGGAATAAATTAAAATATTGCGGGTCAGGAACCAGTATCAAAAATTAATTACTTGACTAAAATTAAAATCGCATCAAATATTTAACCAAATCACCCTTAAAAGATTTGATTTATTTGCAAAATCTTGTTAATTAAAGGTACTTTAAATAAATAACATTTTATTGACAGTCACGAGATTCCTACTCGATATTCGCGAAAATTAAAAATACTTCTGTGTGTGTTAAAGTACTAAACAAAAATTAATTGATTTCGTAGTATAATTATTATTTTATGAAAACATATGAGGAGTGTCTTTTAATTTTTTAAAATTTATTTGAATTTCTTGTGGGATCTAATAATGTATATTAAAATGCACACATTCTTCATTTTAAATACCTATTTGCCTATTATACAGGGTGTTTTCTAATTACGGTACATAACTTCAGGGGTTGATTTCTTATGTTTTTTTATAAAAAATTTCTATGAACATATGTCCAGACTTGCTTTATTTCTAAGAAGGGCGTTAAAATTTGTAAATACTTAAATACCCCTTAACCACTTTAAATGAAACTCGGTGCACTTATTAAATGTAATAAGATGCCTTTAAAGCTTGTCCTTGATTAAGATTATTGTTGTAGTCTAGGGGCGTCTCAGTGGGACCACAGCCAATATTATAAAAAAAGAACCCCACTGACTTTAATGAAGGTTTTGTATTTGTTCCAGATTAAGCAACAAGGGTGCAGCTTTTTAGTCTTCTGTTTTTCTTCATTTATCGCTTCGTTTTAAAGAAAAATAGGGAGCTATTTTAAGTCATTGCAAAAAGTAGCCAAAACAGCATAATTAAAAGAAACAGTATTAAGTTAGACTTTAAGCCTGCCTAAATAAAAAAATATAAATAGGTCCTAGAATTATCCTACAATATTTAAATTAAAAAATATTTATATTTAAACTATCAGTTGTGCTTTACTTTTTTAACTTTATCGTTATGTATATGTAGTATAGCTTTATCAAAAAATTAAAAATTAAAATCAAAAAACCATTTTATACTTTTATATGTATATCAGAGTTATTTGCGGCGGTGACAAAATAAATTTATTATTTATTGATTTATGCTGTTTTATTGTTAAAAATAAAATTGGATTCGAGAAATAAATTAAAATATTACGGGGCAGTCAATGTTATTATGCTAAACAAAAATAAAATCAAATGTTGATTTAATTTTAACTAGGATCCCCGGAGAGTTAAACCAATTCAAAATTAAAAAAAAGAAGAGTCCTTGTTCTAAGCTGTGTCATATGTCCTAATGCTCTCTGTACAGGGTATTCTGATTTCGTTGCAATTGCAGGTATTCTTGGTTACTATGAAAGATTGAGACTTGCAGTTTTCGTAATGTATAAACTTGATATAAAGTTTATAACCAAAAAATAAAGTTATGTATCAGTTTATAAATGGTTTATATTTTACAGCTACTTCTGAGTTTTAACTGTTGTAACAGCACCCCTATTCACCTTTCGGTTCCCCAAGTTTGTTCACTTATTAGTTTTTATTAATTAAAAACTGAATATTTTGGATCAACGTTATTGTATTAGTACTTAAAACAGTGTCTAATATTAGTAGGTTTCCATAATTTTTAGAAAAATATTTGTTTTAAAACAAATTAATAGAAATTCATGTATGCAACTGATACCTTTAAAATTTTGGTAACAGTTTCATACACGGTTTTCTACTATTTTCTCTAAAATCAACTGTTTTTTTTTTAATCCTGGATACATACTGATTTTGGACACGTTTTTAAATATAAACGCAGTAAAGGTATTGGAAAATTTTAAGTTTTTAATTTAACAATAATTAAACAAATTTGAGAAACCGAGGAGTGAATAGGGATGCTCGGCGAGATAAAATGGTTAAAACTTAGATTTTTTGTAAAATATAAATAAATGATGAACTTAGTGATAACCCTATTCTTTGGTTATTTTTGGTTAAAATTTAATTTTAAAATTAAAAACATCAATTTACAGGTCCAAAAATAAAAAAATAACTATAAGTTATTACATATTTTTAAGAAGCCCTAATCTTTTGTATTTTATTGAATAAGAAATTTACAAGGTGTTCCATAAGAAAAATCATATATGTGTAGTTCATATCTTAAAAAATATAACCTTAAAAAAATAATCTAACTACACCACTGGATTGTACAGAAAAATATCTACCAATATCAATTTAAAAATTAAATAATAATAATAATAATAATAATTTTGCCCTGTATGAAAAAAACTAAAAGGGTGATAAAGGATCTTTTAGTATTTTCTTTTGTTCATCAAATAGTGGCAACAGTTCGCGAAAACCGCAAGTGTCTATCTTTAATAACAACCAAGATACCCTGCAATTGCAACGAAATCCGGACACTCTGTATAGTTAAATTAGTTTAAAAAAATATTTTTTAGATGTAATTATTGTTTGTTTAACTTTAAAGGTCAAAAAATATTTGGTTAGCAAGCTTATTAACATTAATTAAGAATTGTTCCTATTATACCTAGGTTTTTTTTATTGTTATTATTTACCTAGTGTGAAAACTATTAATTCTCGTTAGGGAAATGAAGTAAAGAATAGCAATTTCTCAGGTTAGCAGTGAAAAAAATATTTAATTGGATTTCCAACATTATTTTCTACATAAAATTTATAATATGTAAGTTAAAAACGGTTACAGACATGTTTAAAAGTTTACGCAAAATATAAAAAAAAATATCTTTTAGAGAGTGTTTGATTTAAAATAAGAAAAATACTGTTCTTTCTACATTTTTTTGTCTGCAACTAATATTTAAAAATGTAAAATCCATTATTTTCCTCATTACGAAATACACCAATAAAACACAACAATTTTTTAAATAAATTTTGTTTAGATTAGTGATAAAATTACATTTACTGTTTAACAGCAAATAAATTTCTGTCAACCAAACAAATTAGCAGAAAATGTCCTTTATTATCAATAAAATTCTTTGTCGGTGGCTTTAATGTAACTTTTTCAAGAAATAATCTAGCCGTATACCACTTGACCTACAAATTCAAATCGACTAAAATATCCAAATATTTTTTCAAGATTGGCTTGTAATGGACAATAATTTTAAAAACCCTCAATTGGCATGTTGGTTAGTGTAATCTATTAAATTTAAAGGTCTTGTGACCTAAAATGTAGGGGATGGACGGGTAAGATGGAGAGGGCAGGCAAAACAAATAATCGTTTTTGATCGATGGTCAGTCGATAGAAAAATACTACACTGCCATCTCTTGTCCACTATATAACTACACTTTTCACCTCCGCAAAGGGCGCCAATATTAGACACTTGTAAGGTATAATTTAGTTTATAAATATAAAAATTTGGTTTGGTTTGGTTTTGGTCAAGATACTTCCAAGATTTGTTTCAGACTTAAAAACTGTTTTGATTCCGTATTTTCTGGCTATTTGTCTAATCTTCTCTGATATACCTTTAATACAGTGTGTCCCAGGATGGGTGGTACAAGAGGACAAATGGATCAAAAATTTTTGAATTTTTAAACGTCCTTCTGGAAAAACTGGTCTCATGGTCCAAAACTGATAAATACAAAATTTTACCCCGATTGGTAATATACAGGGGGAGTTATAACTAAAAATATAAAAAATGACCAAAGAGCAAAGTACTTTTATTTTTACAATAGGACAAAATTGTATGGGTAAATGTTGTAGAAAATTAAATTTTATGTCAAAATTTAAAATTGGTGAATTAAAGTAAAAATAAATTGTCAATCTTTTACATTATGCACAGTTTTTAAAATACTTGGCGAATATTACAGAAATATTTAAAAGTATTAAGAGTTCTGCAAAATTTTGTTTCCTCTTGCCCATTATTTAAGTTGCGTAATGTAAAACTTTAAAATTAATTTTTTTACTCTCATGCTTTTACCCTAAATTTTTTAATTTAATGTTGATAATTTATAATAATTAGTGGTTATGTCCCTATACTACACGGCAGGCAAAACGATTAATTTCTGTTTAGGTAATAAGGTAAACAAGAAAAGTTTTATTCGATGATTCTTCCGGTAGGAAAAAACAACGCCAAAACTCAACGAATGAAACAAAACTCAAAAAACCTGCGTCTGCAAAGAAAAACATAATGGAAGATTGAAGCCTTTTGCGACGGTTGTTTCGACTAATAATATGGGTGTTCTAATTATTATTTATTTTGCCCCTTTCTGGGTGGGAAAAACTGATATTTTTGGCTTTTTAAAAATATATATTTTACAGGAAAAGATATTAATTTGTATTATTATTTTATAGGGTTGCCACCTTTTGATTGTTAATGACCGAAAGGAGTGGCGTACCCGCGTAAATGTAGAAATTTTAAGGACCAAGAACATATTTTTTCCAGAAATGAAAAATTGCAGAGCAAAAAAACAAGGACCCACTTTAAAAATAAGTTTTTTTTAATTTGTACCACTACACTGTTTCTGTGTATCCTCCAGTAACCGAAAGAAATGCAGACTGCCGAAACCAGGAGACTCTCGGCTAAACCGGAAGAGGTGGAAACCCTAATATTTAACTCTAATTATTATCTTTAGTTATCTAAAAATCACTAGCCAAAGCTGTGAGTAGATTTGACTAATATATTTAGGGTGTTTCCTAACTACGGTACAAAACTATGTAAGATGGTTTTGTATGTCTTTTATAAAAAAGGTTTCTATAAACATGTTCGAATTTGCTTTATTTCTGAGATACAAGGTGTTAAAGGTTAAAAGAGAGTCGATAATTTTTAAATATATGAAAAACTCTTTAACTGATTTAGATTAAATTTGGTATACTTATTAAATAAAATAAGGCGCTTTTAAAGCTTTATCTAGATAAAGATTATTGGGTCCAGTGGCGTCCCAGTGGGCCCCACAGCCAATATTATTGAGAAAGAAAAAGTACGCCACTGACTTTTTACAAAGTTTTTTTTTCTTCTGAATAAGCAATTTAAAATGCACATTTCTAGTCTTCCAAATTTTCGTTGTATCTAGCTAGTTACCAAATTTTATTCAAATGCATTAAAGCGTTTTTAGAATGTTTAAGAAATACCAACTTTTTTAAAAAACTTTTAATGACCTGTACTTCAGAAATGAAGCAAGTCCGGATATATGTTCATAGGATTGTTTTTTTATAAAAAGATCTAAGAACCCCCTTCAGTTTCGTATCATAGTTAGAAAACACCCTCTATATTTGTTATTTAATTTTTATTTAACATATCCTTCTTTTCCGCCCACTCTCTTAATGATTTTTTTTCAAATAAACAAAAAAATATATTTTTTGTTTATTTGACAAATGTTGAGGAACTTTTATGATGGTGCTCTATTTTTGTTAAATACATTTACAGCTTCAATCTATCATGTTTAATAACATTTGCCTTTATTTTTAACATTGGTTTCCACCACTGTAATAAACAAATGCGTTATTCATTGCTCTGTGGAATTTATACCTAAATTAAAATTTAATTATGAAAATAAATTAATATGTTGTGTGAACCGCTAACTAATAATATTCTGTTTAAATACAATCAAATTTTACATTTAACTGTTTAACGGGTCCTTTGAAAATACGGATATTGTTTAAAGGGATGAATCAAAATACCTCTGGGAATAAAAGAGCAGTCATTGTTTCAAAAGGGGTTTATTGTAAAATGATATAATATATATTTAGAGATAGAAGGGTATTAATTTTATTTTCTAGGAATTTAATAATAATTGTACATTGATATCCCTGTAAAGTAAACAGGTATAAAATATTTATTAGCACAGAGGGAATGTAACAAAAAGATTTTTTTTTAAATTTTAAATCAAAGGTAAAATGGTATAATATTTTATTAGGAAGAGATAGAAAGGATGTATGTTTAATTACAGGAGAGCCACAAAAAGTTATTTTTCTTTTAAAAAGTATATATTTTCCTTTTTTTTCAATGCCAAATTATTAAAACCGTAAATAATTTTTTAAATGTACAGTAGTATAGGTAGGTAGGTCAAGTGTATTTTGTCAAACTTTTTAGGAACCAAGTCTTCCGCCAGGAATAAAAAAGGAAGAAATATCAGACAAAACATTAACATTAAATAGCTTACGGCCGTATCCACCAAGCTCTGCTTAACTTTATCAGACTGCTAACCTGCCAATGCCAAAAAGCAGGCTATCAGTTTAATAAAGTTAGTCAGAGCGTGGTGAATACGGCCATTAAACCAGATATTTTTAAATTAAATTAAGTTAAGATAAAGGCAACAGATCTAAAAAGTAAAATGTGTTTTACCCAAAATGAGAAAGTTAAGATAGTCGATAGAGAAGAATAAAAGAACCAGGACACCGCTAAATTTGTGACCCCCTTTTTATTTGAAACCTTTTTATTTGTGTTTGTGAAAGTAGTAGTAGTAGTAGTTTTTATAAGTATACAAATAACGGAGTTCCAATGGAGTCGTCTGCCTAGAAGTACAGTAAAAAAATTTAGATAAACTATATCAATATGTAATTTTTATGTTAAATATGGTAAAAAATAGGATTTTTTATATGAAAGTTATGATCAGGGTGTCTCAAAAAAGTTATTTCGTTGTTAATTTGTGCAAGGTACCCCAGGTGGCGCCCTCTAGAGAAGACAACAAAATTATTGGCAAATTGTAATTTCTTACCTCTGAAAATTCCCCTTTGCCGAATAGTGTGACAATACACCTATTATTAATAAAACTGTTTATAAAAAACTCTAGAAAACATTTTTGACAGCCTGTATCTTTAAAACAATTTACTTTTGGATTAAGGTAAGTCGTCATATTTTAGCCTCAGGAATTTGTGGTCATTTTTTTCGCACCTTTCAGAGACACCCTGTATATACCACAACCAGAGTTACCACATTCTGCAAATAGTGGACATGTTCTGTTTCCATCCGGGTTATTTATCCAAGACATGGATGGCATACAATATTTTTCAATATTACCATCGTAGGTGTAACTAACTTAACTATTGTACAGAAATAAGCTTTTTATAAAGTTAATTAGTTCTTTTATCTAGGAAAAAAGCTGTTTTTGCCGAGTAAAATATGAAACAAAAAGAAATGTTTTAAAAATCCCCGAACTGTAATGAAAAATTTAAAATCCCTTCAAGAAAATGACATTGGTAAAAAGATAAATTCAAAATATAATAATCCCAGGCATAAATGACTGGAAATCAGTGGGTGTATTTATTCATATAAAATATATGTATATCTAATATGTACCTTTTTTATGAAAAATATTTTAAAAAATTGGAGTTTTTATACAAAAGTTACTTTCAAGGGGACTCAAAAAAGCTATTTCACACAACAAAATTAATGGCAGATTGTAGGTAATGTCTTACCTCTGAAAACCCCCTTTGCCGCACAGTGTGATAATAATACACCTATTATTAATTAAACTATTTAAAACTCCAGAATACAATTTTTAACAGCCTGTATCTTTGAAACAATTTACTTTTGGATAAAGGTAAGTTGGGTTAAATCGTCATATTTTAGCTTCAGGAATTTGTGGTGTCATTTTTTTAGAAACACCCTGTATATACCTCAACCAGAGCTACCACATTCTGCAAATAGTGAACATGTTCTGTTTCCATCCGGGTTATTTATCCAAAACATGGATGGCGTAGAATATTTTTTAATATTGCCATCGTAGGTAATTGCACCACTAACCTAACTATTGTAAAAAAGTAAGCATTTTAAATGTTTATTAGTTCGTTTATTTAAGAAAAAACCTGTTTTTGCGAAGTCATATATAAAAACAAAAAGAAATGTTTTAAAAATCCCCGGACTGTAATACAAAATTTAAAATCCCCTCAAGAGAATGACATTGGTAAAAAGATAAATTCAAAATATAATAAACCCGGGCTTAAATGACTGGAAAGCAGTGGGTTTATTTATTCATATAAAATATATTAATATGCGTGAATATATGAAACAGGATTTAATGCTTTTATTGTATTTTTGGGATTTTGTATACATTTTATGCCACGTCAGATCTAAAAATAGTACGTTATATAAATTTAAATATTGAATTAAATTGGTAATTGAATTAAACTTTTTAATGGTAATAGTTAAGCAAAATACGTCATTGTTTTGGAGAATATTTTTATTACTTTTAAAACCAGCCGTACTACATATGGCATAATACACATAATACAAGGAAGAATATGAAATTAATTAAAAGCATGCATTTAACTAGAATGAGGGTTTTATAAACTAATATTTAAAAAAAAGATTGTTTTAATAATTTTTTGTTTGCTCGATTACATGCAGACCTTAAAAAAAAACTAATCACATTTTTATACAGCGTGGTTTACCACCGACGCCGCCGCCGACGCATCGGTCTCTGGTACAATTTTTTTAAATATTTACTCGTATGTAGGTTTATCCCGGGCATAATTTAAAATTCTAGAGAAATATAAAGAGTACCTACTTAAGATAAAGATAATCATCATACCTATTGTTTATTTAATGTTACAACCTGTATAGAAGACCTATACTACTGGAAATTATACAGGGTGTCCAGTAACTACCCTGTATTTTGTTTCATTTCCTGTGCCAAAAATTTAGCATTATTAAGATACCTTAGATTCTTGAATTATTCATAAAAATCAAGACTTAATTTTCTGATATAAAACAACTTTGTTATTTTAAATAGAATCCCCGGTATATTTTAAAAAATCCTGAAGTTTTAATCAGGGCCGTATTAAGGGTATGAGGCGCCCTAGGCTAGAATTCCCGGAGAGCGTATTTTCCAACTAAAAATTTTTTTGTTTTGAAGAGCAAAAAAAAAGGTCCTTACCTCCATTTCAGTCTAAAAAAGGTCCCCACCCGACCTACACTTTTTCGAAACTTACCTGCCTAGCGCCTATTAATCCCCTGTCTGGCGCCTATTTTTTTCTTGGCGCCCTAGGCTGTAGCCTAGTCAGCCTAATGGATTATACGGCACTGGTTTTAATCCTTTTCTTTACAAAAAATGTAACCCAAGTTATGGTTTTTTAAAAATACATTGACCCTAAAAAAATATAACAGTAGCTTTTTTGTCGTATTTTTTTGTACTTTTCGTTATCAAATTTTTATCGGTAAATAATATTCATAATAGCCATGGAGTTAATTTTCCAGAGGGCAATACATCCGTTATTATTTAAAATAACCATAACTCATGTTACATAATTTTTGTTTTTTAATAGGAAAGATTAAATTTTAAAATGTTTATAAATATACAGGTGATCCATTTAAAACAACAAATTTGCTGTATATCGGAAAGTAAAGTTTTGTTCTTGTCATAAATTATTTAAAAATTCCTAATATCTTCAAAACGTTACATTTTTGACAAACAAGTAATTCGCACTTCAGCTAATGTTAAATATTAGTTTCTAAACACCCTGTATAATTTCTAGTAAAAAAAATGAATGTCTGGTATAGGCAAAGTAAATATTTTAGAAATATAACATATACAAAGTCAAGTATAAGAAAGGTAAAACATATGAGAATTTAGTTTTTGTAATCATTTTTTTAAATATCCTAAATGTCTTAAAAATACGTACATTTTTGGTGTAGCGATCACTAATAAAACTAACCTTATTTTTGTTTCTTCAATCCAGAAATAAACTAAAATACAGGATGTACCATTTTAAAAATATGTAATTTTGATATTGTTTTTTTTTTCTTTTGGGCACCCTATATAATTGTCCATAAATTTAAATTATGCTCCTAACACACCTACATATACCTGCAAAATTTTGGATTTTATAATAAATATTTTATAAAAGACCCTTATATTTTATTTGTTGATAAGATTTTTACTTATGTTTAGTTAGTTACAATTGCGATTTAACGTTCTTATCACTTGCATCCAGTAAAATCCCAAAAAATCTTTACATTTTGACATAAGCTACAGAATTTAAATTAAAAAAAAACTAAAATAAAAAAATTTAAGATGTGTTTACAAGAAATATGAATGCAACCAGAAATAATTTATATGTAATTATATACTTAGGGCCGGCCCGAGGGGTGAGCCGGTGAGACGACCGCCTTAGGCAGCTTATTTACAGCAAAATGATCGTACAGGGGCGGCTTTTTTTTGTTTTTTTGGCCTTCAAAAGAAGAACAGAAGATCAATGGGGTGAATTAATTCTGTAGAATTGGCAATAAATAAAGGTGAAAACCTTTTTCTGCTCTTCAAAAATGTTGAACCTTAAATTTTATTTCTTTTCTTGTCTTTTCTTGTGGGGGTGGCTAATTTATTGTCGCCTCAGGCGGCACTTTTCCTCGAACCGGCCCCAAATAAAGTGCTATGACTTAACTCCGACTTTAGACGGTTCAAGGTAGATAACTCTTCGTCTCAGAGAAAAATTGTCAAGACTGGGTAAAGTCACCATATTTAGTCAGCTGATGATCAATCCAGTGGCGTCTAAAATTTATGCTTTATTTTTTGCCTTGTTTTGAAAGTGATATTTGTTAAAGTTAAAGAAGTTGTAACCTTCTAATAAATAAAAAGTTTATGTAAAAAGCGTTTTCTAATAATGTAACCCACAGAGAACAAATAAAAATAAATACAACTTATTATTAACCGTATTTCTTCTGCATTTCTTCTCTGTGTTGACAATTATTTAATATTATGGCTTAAAAGGTCCAATGTGACGTTTCCGGCTAGACCGGAAGTGATAGAAATATATTAAATATGCGAAACAATGCACATTTTTGTGTTATATCCACGTACCAAATATTATGTAATTACCTTAAAAAAATAAAAAGGTTTAGGGGTGAGCCATCGGCTAGAGGGCGGTATTCCAGACCATAAAAGAATTGTTCGAGGATTTTTGTTTTTTAAAAATTAGAATTCTACCATAGCAGTTTGACAACACAGTACGCGAACACCTTGTATATTTTAAGCACTTTTGTAAATAGTCAAATTATTCCAAACACTACAATTAAAAGATTATGCGGTAAAATGGTGCTAATATTATTGGAAAAATATTGGATAAACATTAAACACATAACATAGGATATTTTGTAGTTCTTGTAAAAACGTTTCTTAAATTAAACAAACAATAAAATTTTACTTAGTACAAATCAGAATATTTAATAAAATTTTATTAACCGGATTAAAGCTATCGTATATTTTAAAATTTTATATTACATCTTTTTGGGCAATGACAAGCATTTTAACTGACTTTTAATTTTAATATTTAAAAACATATTTTTTTTGTATTTTTAGCAAACTGGTAGTTCCATATATTAAAATTTTTATTTTACAACATATTTTAATATTAGACATCAAAAAAATATATTTCTTTTGGGGTATACATATAATCTAGACAAATAACAGATTTTTGAAATATTTTTGTAAACAATACTAAAAATTAAAAGCAAATAATATTTTAACGAATTTCGGACACGTCCGTTTGGTTTTTGTTAAAAATTTTAATCATTTTTATCCTATTGCCAGTCATATTTAAATTAAATAAACAGAAAAATTCGTCTGAATAATACTCATACAATACAGTTTGTCCCAGGATAGGAGTTACAAGACAAATGGACCAAAAAATTTTAAATTTTAAAACAATATTTTGGTATGTATACAGGACAAAATATAACTATAAATAATTGTATAAATAAATGTGGTAGAGAATTAAATTCTATATCAAAACTCGAAAGTAAAGCATAAAAGTAAAAAAATATATATAATATTTTCAACTAACTATACAACTGAAATAATTAACAAGAAGAAGCTACGCGTTACGCTTTATAACGTAAAAAAATGACAAAAATATTTTTTACTCAAAATTCTGTAACTTTACATTTTGACATAAAATTTTATTCTCTACAACATATTCCTATACAATTTTGTTCTATTTTTAAAAATAAGGGTACTTTACTCTTTGTCATTTTTCATATTTTTAGTTATAACTATATATATAACTAACTATAACTAAGTATATTACCAATCGGACTAAAATTTTGTGTTTAAAAATTTTAGACCCTTCGACCAGTTTTCTAAAATTTTTCGACCATTTGTCCTCTTGTAACACCTATCCTGAGACACACTGTATACTCGTTTTTAGATTTATTGGTGAGTTGCAAGCCGTACCTTTAATTTTCAAATTATTTTATCTAAAAACTGAGACATGGGACCCACACCATGGGTCCGAAAATGCATTGTTTGTTGTGCAAGCATAAATACTTCCAGGAGTCTATAATTTACACCTCCTTATGTTGTTGCATTAAAAAGAGGTAAAGCTTCTTACTGCTTGTCATTTCCTTGCACTGCAAAGTAGCATCTGTCGGAACACTATCCGATCTGGCGACGCAGATTTTCACACTTGCCCAAGGTGTTTATTGAGATCACCTTCCGCAGACCGGTTTTAAACTATAATGATTCTCATCAGTGCCGTGTAGACGATAACAAAAAACTACAAAAAAATGTTTTAAGAAATAGAAATGGCGATTAAGCGTAGTAGCTTATTGTCCATCCCGCCTTCTGTCGGCAGTGTGAGCAAATGATAAGCGAACCTAGATCCGTTCATCAAAATCAAAAATAGGTATTCTTGACAATCAGTCGAATCATTATACAGAAATGAAAAAGAGCTAAAGCTCCTTACTGCTTGTTATTTTCTTGCACTGCATAGTAGCATCCGTTGGAACACTGTTCGATCTGGCGATGCAAATTTTTACACTAGCCAAAGGTTTTTCCTCGGAGTTAATTGAGATAGCCAACCACAGACCGGTTTCAAACTATTTTGGTTCCCATCAGTACGGTGTGGGCGATAACAAAAACTCTAAAAAATTATTTAAGAAATTGAAATGACGTATAACCTTGGTAGCCTATTGTTCATCCCGTACTGATGAGAACCAAAATAGTTCGAAACCAGTCTGCTATTTATGATCCCTTGTAGTGCAAGAAAATAACAAGTAATAAGGAGTTTTAACCCTCTTTCGTGTCTATATAAAAATATAAGTTTATTTATTATTTAAATCAGTTTAAAAAAATTAATTTCCCTTAAGATATACAGAAAAGGACAAAAAGTATGACACTTTTAAATGGAACACCCTGGATATTATATCACCTTTACAAGAAACTTCCGCTTTACAAGAATATTACAGTTGTTATGTCCAATCTCATTAGTTTTGGATATATTAATTTTGTCCATCAGTCCCAAAAGCTCGCTGCATTGTGGATTCAGAGAGGCGCAAATTAAAGGTGAAAAAAAGTAAAAATTTGCTGTTTTTAAATTGTTAGGTAGTGGTTTAATCCAAATTACACATGAGGAGGGGCAAACAGTAAAGAAAGAAGGAAAGAGCGTAATTTTTTACCTAAAGACCTCTTTTGGCTCTTCAATTTACATTTACTTTTTGCTGTAGTGGAAATGAAAATAGACTTTGATCCGGAACTGTCTGAAAAGTAGGTATTTTATGAAATGGGAGCGTAACTGATCCCTACGTTAAAATAATTTAATGGCACTTTTATGACCTTATTAAACCTTTCTTTAGATAAATAGCACGTTGATACGTGAAGGTTTGCCATCCTTGCTCTAGACGGTTGCGTTTTGCCTGACTCACAGGAACTTATTAAAGTGGCTGTACCGGGTCCATGGTAATAACATAAAAAGCAAGAGTCTTCTTATAAGAAACTGAAGAAGGTAAGATAAAATCTCACCATTAATACCGTACTATAAAAGCATTATTCAGTGAAATGACCATCGGGTTTTACCGGAATCGCTATGTAAGCTATAATACAAAGGAAAATAATTACCTTAGTCGTAATAATATACCAAAAAAGTCTGTTTTTCGACAAGGAAGAACTGCTATTTATTTTTCTTTTTTTCTGTGTTATTTACCACGGACCAGGTACAGCCACGTTGAAGAAAAGTTCATGTGAGGCAGACGAAACGCGTTAATGGAGAGGGTCCTGGGGAATAACACGAAAGGTAGGAGTTCTCTTCCTAGCTGTCCAAAAGGGGATTTTCTTTTCGAATACTTTTGGTTTGCCTAAGAAGATGATAACTAGTACTATATTTACTAGCTAAATCTAGTTAAATCTTTAGGAATAAGAACTGAATAGTACGAGTTTACAACCTCAGTAGTGCTCTTTTTAAACGGTTTTACGTAGCTTGACCTGTTTATTTGTTATTATTTGTTTGGGTCAAATCAAGTAATTGGAATTTGATCCCATTGCTAACGACCGATCGCTTAGATAGTTTTCACACACCATTAATTTTGATGACAATACAATATAAAACATTCTTTATGATTGTAAATCCAAGATGGCCGCTGATACAAAATGGCGAATAACATATTACTTCACTAAAACCTCAATATGGGTATCAAAAGAAAGGGCTTGCTTGGTAGAATTGAGCTCGTTATGAAAAAAATAAAATTTAAGATAGCCGCCGCCACAAAATAGCGATTTACATTTTTTCCGCAATTACTTCAATATAAAATCGTTGGTTAGTTCTAGTTAGTTATAGTGGGGCATTAAATGAACTTAATAGAATGAAAAGTATCAACTAACCACAAAACTAAAAACTTAAAAATAAATTATACATATTTTTTTATGTTAAACGATTTTATTGTACTAAAATCTAAAAAATAAATTCCGTAAGTCCTGTAGCATTTTTAAAAAATTATGTCATAATTTTATGCTACTCTTTTGGCTTAAAGGTACAAAAGGATACTTTGAAGCACGCCGGTTAAAAATCGATAACCTAATTTCATCGAGTCACTTCCATGAACGTACCCTACTTCCTAACTACTCGGATTGACCAATACGACCTTGTAGCAACCCTACTATGTTGCCACGTTTTATCAGAAGTTTCTTTCCCTAAATGTTTTTCATTTCAAAGTATTTTCTGGGATTTTTGGGAGTACTGTTACTTGTTTAACAACATTGTTTAAGCTTTCAATGCCTCTTAGAGATCAGCTGATTCTTCCTACGTTCTGACAGGGCCCTTTTTGAAAAAGGTATTTAAATGGCCGTAATGGTTTTGTCGTGATCTCCCTTTTTGTGAATAAATTACCAATTATTGTATGCCCATGTAGTGGTTTTGTGCTTAAAACAACAATAATTGTGCTTTGTTACCTATAGTGGGTTTAAGTTTTGGGAGATCGTCGATTTGTTTGATTTTTAAAGGTTTTTCTTCAGATCCATGTGGAAGTCATACTGTTTTCCACCCTTTCCGATCGTGTGACACCTTCCTAGTCAATATCTTGGCTATAGGTGAATTTTCTACATTTTGGGGGTTTCCTTTTTAACCGTTTTTCCTATGTTCCCTTTTATTATTAATTTTGGTGAGATGTTTGGTTTGGTTATGTTAAGTTACCACCCGTTATCCTGAATTTCATATGTACGAGTGCGGAATCTTCCGTGCCAACCACCGAGCCTGTTTGACAGAACATCTCAACCCTGCAAGACATCAGGTGACTGAACATTAAGGCCTGTATAGTTTTTAAATTAGTTAATAGGGATTTTTGCACCTTTTGGTGCCAGTCAATAATAGGCTGACAAATTTAATTTTTCTTTAAATAAACTAGTATTTAAGTATACTTTTGTGTTTATTTGAGTGAATGTAACTTAGTACTACCAACATATATTTTGTAGCAATTTTCTTGATTTTATATGCTATATTCATTCTTTTAAACTAAATCAAGTGGCGCTCAAAATGATAAGTACAGCCTAATCTACGTCCCAAAATGCTCTCTGACGAACAGCTGCCGTTCGCTATGGTTTCTTTTAAAAATTCTTAATTTTCCTATTAACTAATATTCTTTTAATTATTTATAAATAAAGGACACCACAGTCCTAGCTTCCAGATAGTAAAAGATTGGTGCCATCTGGTAACTAGGTTTTTTTTTTTCGCCCTTTCGGGGTCATCCCACCCAGGCCCGACGACCGCCCCCTAGGTGGTGCACTGCAGCCTGAAGGCTTATTGTACCTTGACCCCTACTCCTTCCCATTCACACACCATTCATTCCATAACTTGGATGGTTGTTGCTTGGTCCGTTCGCACCCCCGAGCAGAACACCGCGTGCCGTTGCCCAAAACCCGCCGGTCACCCATTCAAGTTATGGGCGCGCACTTCACTGCTTAACTCCGGAGATCGACGCTTGCCGAGGCAACCGGAGCAGCCACGAGCGCGCCTTGCTAACTAGGACTTACCGAATGTGTTTTAGTTTTTAGTACAATAAAACCGTTTAACATTAAAATATTTTTTTATACAATTTATTTTGGTTGATTGATCGGTTGATTAACCAAAATTAAATAACTTTTAAAAATTGATCGTTTCAAAAATATTTTAAGGCAAAAATCAGAAAAATATTACACTTTTATCAGTTCATTATTTTACCTTTAGTATGTCCTTTCTATATTGTTCTTTTCTATCAATATATATATTTTTTCCTGATAAGAAACATACTGATGAATGGTTTGATGCGAGACAGTGCTCTTTTATTTTTTTTTCTTTATGACCTGATTCTTTTCTTGGGGTGACACTGATTGATTTATTTGAAAATAAAAAACTTAACCGAACAAAATAAGGAGAATACAGTAATAGTATTTTATTTCTTGGAAAATGTGACGTTTATAACAATAATTTAAGATAAGGGAGAATATCGGTTTATTTGTTAAAGTCTAAATAACATATGTAACAGGTGTATCAATACTAAAAATACATTCCTATTAGTTAATAACAAGAACGCACAGTACAGAGAGCTAATGAGACTGTTGGACAAAACTAAGATAACCAAAACAAAAAAGGTTTTTGATTAAAATTTAAATAAAAGCCGAAAATCTAAAGTAATTTGCAGTTATTGGCGGCATTTAGTTTTTATTAGTAAATACCACCGTCCGACGGCTATCTTTGTAAAAACTCTCCAGAACCGTTGAAAAATAGTTAACCTAACCTCAACCCAAAATCAGTACCCTATTGGTAAGAAATATTCTTTTACATACATAACATGACGTACTACAATAAACTATTATATATACTCGGTGGCGGGAAAAAACTAAACTAATATTTTATCTCTGTGGACAGGTACTAATATGTGACTTTTTATAAAATTACTTTTTAAGAATTTTTGCGTTTTTAGGGGTTTTCCTTATCTTGTTTTATGCAATTGGCTAGTTTATAGAGATCAATAGGGCTGAAGAGGGTCAGCTCGCTATACCCCGGGACCAAGACCAAAGCAGTCCCATTCTTTCTTTTAGCGTGTACCCAACAAAAAAGGCCATTAAGCAGTTGTTTTTTGTGACAATTTTACATTTTTCTTCAGATGCATTATGTTTACTAAACGAGGAGAACAAAATAATATATAAACCTAAATTTAAAATAACACTACAAAAACTGAAAGAAAAAACGAAAAACATTTACTTTATTTTAGGATAATCTTTTGGTAACAAAATATAACAATTTTCCTTGGTGGCGTCGATATAAGCGATTGTCGTGTCTCAACTCGCAAAATTGTGGGCGATTTTTAAATTATTTTTATTTAGTTTTAGTTTTTTACAAGATGGAATTATTTTAAATAGGCAAAATACATTACGTCTATTACAAAATAGCAATAGACAAATAAAAAGTTAAAACCCAATTTATATCTAATTTTTTGAACCCTTTAGATAAATCTAGATGTAGAAGATTTATCCACAAAAAGAAATCTGTTATATGATAAAACATCAGTTTTATTAATAAATAACTTTATTTAAATCGATTTAACAGTTTTTGCGTAATATTTTTGGAATATCAGTACGTGTTTAGAATGTATCACCTGGTATTTTTACATATACTAACAATCAAAAGCTTTTAATCGCTTTTCTTGAAAATGAAAAATATTAATTTAAACGCTTTTACCCATACTGAAAATTTTAACCAGATCTTGCCAAATATCCTTAAGGGATTCCTTATTCCTTACTATAGACTCTTTTAACTTTGTACTAGTAAAAGAAAAAGTAAAGCCACTTAGAGATATGAGACAATTTTCCACACAGTTAAACTTAATTAATTAAACATGCCTTTAGTAATTACCAAGCGTAAATGCAACTGCATTAAATTGGTCTGTAATTTTACCACATATTTCTTGTAAATCTTACTGTACCACGCCTCCAAAAACCTCACTGGGCAAAAAAAAATGAGGCATTAGGTCTTTTTACTTCAACAGTCCATAAAGGTTTTAGTAATAACGTAACATAAATGTTTAAAGTATGATTTTTTTACAAAAACGACAAATTACTCTGTATAAAATACTAGCCTAATTCAAAAGAAACGTCAAATATAATTTTTTTAATTATATTGAAAATATTGTTGAAAATAATTTAAAAAAACCTGTAAAAGCCATAGCCCTTAGTATTAATATTAAGAGGTCCCGCGTAATAAATCTTAATTTCTCATATGATTAGCATAAGAAAGTTGGTATAGGATTTAATGACTATTGGTTCCTCAAAAGACTAAACCAAATAATTTTCTTGTATAAAATTAAATGCTCTACAAAAAATGAGTCTTATTATTTTAAAGTTATTTATTTTAAAATATAACTTATTATTTTTCTTTTTTTCAATTTTTGACGATTTTTAGGTGTGACAATCAATAATCTTATTAAAAAGGACGATATCTCGAAAATCAACGATTTTTATCTGATGCCATTTTATGTTTTTCTTGATGCTTTTGAGTGGTTTTATTGATCCTTTCAGTTACCGTTTATCTGCCGGATATCCTGTATGTTTAAAAAATCTCATTCTATTAGAGATAATATTTGTTCTTAAAAAAAAACGATCAAAAATCACTCTGTCCAGTAAATATTTAGATAATAATTTGTTTATCTTATGTCATCTCTAACAAGTCATTAGTTATGTTAATATTTTTAATTTTAAACATTAAACAATCGTAAGAATTAAACAACATATCTACTTACCAGTGTGAATAAAAGCCACAAAAGCGAAAACGTACACGATTTTCGGCATGTTTTAAAATCAAGTTGTTTGGACGGTATTAATAGAATCACACTAAAAAGTGTCTAATTTATTCCTGCTGAATTTTCTGCGTTTCACTGCTGCCTCCGAGGATTTATGGTGTGGACAAAAACACAGGACCGTAACCGTAACATTAAGCAACTATTGTATTTTATTTCCAGTGTCGATTGGGTGTTTACAGAAAAGGTAAGTCAAAAAACGTATTTTATTTTGTAATTAATAATAGCACATATGGCCGGGTCGAAATACCATATCGGGCATGGTTAGCGTTTGCATGGATGACCACGGTTTCCTGGTTGTCA
Source organism: Listronotus bonariensis (assembly GCA_014170235.1). Lineage (NCBI taxonomy): Eukaryota > Metazoa > Arthropoda > Insecta > Coleoptera > Curculionidae > Listronotus > Listronotus bonariensis. Next base: position 67,293 of record JACEGR010004406.1, read on the forward strand.
TCCATCTAATTACTAATCGTGCCTCTATATGTGGTTCGAAATAGAACCGTACGATGCAGAAATTTATTTTTTTTTTTTGAGCGGGCGACAATCAAAAATAAAAAGAAAAGTTCTTTGGGTAAGTAAACAAGGCGGCTTAGGTGCCACCAGCAAGCAACCTATCTTTAAAAGATCTTTTTTGCTTCTGGGGCCTCCCCTCCGTACGGCTCTGGTTCGGAATTCACGTTAAACAGTAGGAATCGTTAATGAGAAAGGTAAGAGTGATTTGTATACCATCAGTAGAGTCACTATAGCGTTGTCTAAGTGTACAAAATTCAATTTTGCAATTTTTCGTTCCTAGTTTCAACGTTAACGAAACTAAGGATAAATCAGTTCAACATTTTAAAATCTCTGTCACCGACAAACTTAGTACTTAGGCTTCATAGCGGTACCAAAGTTTTTACACATATGGAAGAAATATTTTCATGTATAAAATCATTAAATAACTTTTGGCGATCATCTGGTTCTCAAATAAGCTAAGCTCCATAATGACATTATAAACGAATTTTCTAAAAAAGGATTGCGGCAAACTCTGATTTTGATAGTATTTGGTATACGGAAATTTTTGGGGCATGATTGCAATATCCATCATTAAAGGTTAAAATTTATAACCTTATTCTTACTATATTTCCTTTCTTTTTATTGTTTTTTAAAGCTAATGTGGAATAATATTTTGTTACAATACACAACTCGTTTTCTATATACGTATTTTACACATTATTTTGCATTAAATTTTATAGCTTTGCTTTCAATCGTTTTTGGTCGCAGCAGGCTGATGACATTGTGTATATATGGTTGCAGCGTTTTTAAAGTGAAATTCTCAATTTATTTGATAAAAGTGTGAAATAAATAGTAAAACAGGGTTTTAAAAACTTCAGGAAACTAAAGTTATTACTCGTTAAAGTAGATTTTGAATTTTGGAGTTGTCTATCACAAAACCTCAACGCCTCATATATTAATATACTGTAGAAAACTAAATTGAAGAATTGTGTGCAATAGAGATGGAATAAATAAAATAGATAGTTTAATTTCAACTGATGGATATCTCATCTTAAATATTCTCAAAATTTTAGATTGTGATCAGCGCCCAAAAACCCCTATATACCCGTTTCGTAAAAATCAGGATTTTGCAACTTCCTAGAAAACTACCAGACATCGTATGCTGTGGTCAAGCAAATGTGAATAAAAATTAAAGAGAATAATTCAGTTACAGGGGTGACTGCTCGAAACAGTTTTTAGTATTTTCTAAATCATTGTACTTTTTATTTAAGTCAAAATATAATCAATTTTAAAATTATTCCTAAATATATTTTTCCCATTTAATTAACACTAGCCAGAGGCTAGTTAGTCTTTACACCCGCACATAGGCTATTATTTTTGCCGCCTCTGAATTTTTACATACCTTATAGTCTAAGTCTTATATGAAACAATAGAAAAAATATTTACTTCAGAAACCATACTTATTAAGTAAGTTATAAATCATGTCATTTTTATTCCTAGGTATTAAAGTATAATAGCAATAATCAAATTGTAACAAAAATATAATTTTAATGTAGGTTAAAACCCTCGGCAGCACCACAGTCGTGTAAATTATTACTAAAATGGTGAACTAATTAATTTACAATATCTATAAAACGAGTCGTATCAGTTTTGCTTAACAAACCAAATTTCAAAACACAAGCAATAAAATGGGGGTTCATTACTCGAAAACCAGTACATAAAAATATACAGGGTAGTCCCTATATTAATAGGCCAAATTTAAGTAAAGAATTGTAAAGTTTAAATATTGTGATGTAACTGAACTTACCCTTGTACAAAGTTAATATTTACTGAGATAAGAGGGTATAAAAGCTCAAAAAATATTTTTAAATATTTTTAATAATATTAAGTACGTGTAGAACATTATAATAAAACTCGGTATCTAGGAGTTTTCTAATATGAGCAATTCATATCTGATTAATGGTTATATGTTAACTACAGGCGTATCTACTCTTACTTCTAATATAGAAACTTTTTTATATATATATATGTACAAACTAGTAAATAATCTTCTTATTTTCTTAAAAAAATGTAATTGTAAAAATGGCTCCTAATGTGTTTTGATACTATTAAGTCAAGCAAAAGTATATGGAAAAATATTAAATCATTTGTTTAATATGAGACGGTTACAGTTATGGCCAATACAAAGACTAATACATTGGAGGTTTCTCAGACTCCCAGAACAATGCTAATTTGTTGGTCATCAATTTGAACGCTGGCTTGGCTGAATTTATGAAGCAGCAAATTATATACGTACTGTTTACGTGTGTACTCGATGAATACCGCTTCATAAATTCCATGAAGCGAGCGTCCAAACTGATGACCAAAAATTTAGCATTGTTCTGGGTGTCTATAGTGAAACTACAATTGTTTTTGCTAATTCGCTGGTTTTAAAGGCATTTTTGGATTGCGCTAAATAACGCGAATACCCAGAAAACGGTTGTCTACAGCGTTTTTTACAAGGTATACCTTTTTGTGTAGAAACCATAGGAAAGTTCAGTGTTTTACTCGCATAGTATTTACGGGAGGGCACAAAAAAGTTGCAACGATTTCGAGAAATTTAAAGGAGTGTATGTAGCGCCCTCTAGTTAACATCTAAAAATTAACATTAGTTTACCTCATGTTATAAAACCCCTGGATACCGATTTTTATTACAATATTTAAAACGTATTAAATATTATCTTAATTAATATCAACTTTTGTACTCAGGTACATTTAGTTTAATCTTAATATTTCGCGTTCACAACTCTCCAGTTAAATTTTGGCTTATTACTTAGGTACCACTCGCATAAAACTGTACCAATATTTTATCAGGTAGAATCACAGCCTTAAATTTTGTCATCGATTTTACACGAAGGCAATATTTTAAGTTTAACTAAACGATTTATTTCTTTAATCCAACTATTAGAAGAAGAAATTGTTAAACTTTTTACCGCTATGTTTAAAATATTTATCCCAGCCAAAAGCAAAAATAAACTAAGATAAGAATAAAATCTGTTTTTTTTTATACAGGACTGTTTCCTAAAAGTGTTGACATTGATTGATGACTAAACCGAAAAACTCCAGGTAAGTAAATTGCACAAGTTTTTTCCATTTTCTCTGATGAATTATGAGTATTTTATTAATGTATGTTTTTCCTCTCCAGAAATATTATCTTTGGAAAAATGCTGCTACTGTACTATATATTTGGTATTAAGACTTACAAAAACTTAGATTAAATGTCAACAGGGAGATAAGATTATTTATTTGATTTAACAAGAAACTTATATTCCCTGGGCCAGTAATGAAATGGACTTTATGATAAGAACACTTTTACAGGAGGGTTCCTTTTGACGAGTCTACCACCAATATTCATGTCGCCATATATGGAAGCGGCGCTTTAACCCAGCCTGGCAATATCAAATGTTGTCGAAGTCGGACTGGGCAAACGCCTCATTTTTTGTCGGACATGTTTACCATAATGTTTGACATGCATTTTTAAACATTGTGTCAAAAATCGTAAGGGTTACAGTCACAAAACCTGCCGTGTCCGATACCCGAAACATATGTTTGAGCCTTATGGTTTTATGAGTTTTATGACTGAAACCCTTACCTTTTTGATACAATGTTTTAAAATTGCATATTGTGGTAAACTTGTAAGACAAAAAAGTGACACGTTTGCTCAGTTCGACACCCATAACATTTGACTTTGACAGGCTGGGTTAAAGCGCCTCTTCCATATATGGCGGTATGAATATTAGTGATAGACTCGTCCAAAGAGGTTTCAAAAGTGTTCTTATCGTGAAGTCCATTTTATTTTGGCCCAGGCACTATTATAAATTGGGATTTATTTTTATTTTTATAGTTAACATATCCAATTTTTAACTTAAGAGTAGTAAGATGGCGTCGTTAGTGATTGAGGTGAATAATATAATGACAACATCCAAAAGTTACTAAAATTTTAATATTTATCACATAAAATAATGATAGGTTTACATCTGACATTTATTGCATGATATTTATGTCAGACAGAAATTCTGGGTAATGTAAACAATAAAAAATTTCTATCGGACATACATTTTTGACCCCAACCACTTGACGATGGCTAAATACATTACGTGTGAAAGCCAAAAACCGAAAATAGAACATAATAGAATAAGTTTTTGACCGTTTACATGGGCCAGAATTTTTGTCTGAGATAAATTATCATGCAATAAATGTCAGATGTAAACCTACCATAAGAGTTGTAAATTATAGAAAGCGTGTTTATTTTAACAATATAAGAAAAATTATTACATAATTTTTATAAAATAAATCTCTGCAATAAAAAGCCCGCCATAAATTCAAAAACATCATCATCACGAATTTAAGATTGTTATTTGGCGTGCTATTAAAGCACACCAGTACTGGAGGTAGCATTGCCGCTTTACCATATTAATAGCTTCTGTGGGTTTTGTGCGACACGCATCCCTATTTATTGGTGACGTTTTTTCTATATTAGCAGCTATGCCATAATAAAATGTATGTGTTACTGGGTATTTAAAACTTTAAGTTAAAATCGGATTTTTTCCCACCAAACCAATATTTTTGCAAATATCATATCTTTTTGAAAATAGCACATACTTCTCAACATAATAGAACGGTTTTAAAAAAAATATTTTTACCTATTACTGTATTTTAAAATCTAAAATTTGTTTTCCTTGTACAATAAAATACTATTATCATTACATTTTTTTTATTTTAGGTTAAGTAATTAAAACAATAAGATATGATGCTACGGCTATAAAAGGCACTATATTTTCTTACAAAATCAAAAAAAGGATCAGCTCCAGTAATCTTCTATAGTATCTAAAAAGCTAAAGGGATAATAATTAACTGAACGTCTTCATACTTAGATACAGGGTGAGTATTTTTCGTTGCTTAGCACGGGGATCTCGTTAAGCTCTGCAGCTACAAGGGTGGTTAAATGGGGAAAAGAATTGTGTTTTTTACCTTTTTGTTTTTTCTTAACAAATTATTGGCTTACTAAATATTATAAAAACCCGTTTTTGCTATTAATATTTTTCCACGAAGCTTAGTTATTATTCGGAAATGCAAAAAGTGTAAATAAAAAGTTGTAGATAACTTTGTTTGCAATGAAAACCTGTTATCTGATATTTGATGTAGTGGTGAGTTTTTGAACTTTGACATGACAGCTTGCAATTTTTGAAATAAAAACAAACTTACTTATGCTATTTTTTAAAGGCATATTTATAAATTTTAAACAATGTTTATCAAGATACAGTGTGTCCACGGATGGACTTAACTGTACCTGTAACATTTTTTATTTTTATATTTCGAAAAATAGTTATTCTTTATAAAAAAAATGTGTCGTTTAAAATGCTAAAAGCTATATAAAAAAATTGCTTTATAATATACAAAAGGCTTAAAAATCGCGAAACAATTATATTGAAAAATAAATAAAAATTAAAAAATATATTATTAAAAAGCATACAAAAAGTAAGTAGAGAGATATATACATTTTTTTCTTTTCGCTTTTCATTACTTGGAGAAAGTTAGTTTAAACTAAAATAAATGCTTTTTTTTTAATATAAATAATTGATTTTACTTTTTATATGTATACAATATCAAGTTAAGTTAAAATGTATGTAAGTGGTAACACAAAAGTAAAATTTATTTAACAAAAAGTTAAGTTTCATTACTTTTTATGATATTTAAATAAGTAGTAAATAACATTTTCGTTATTTTGAATATCCCTTATATTATAAGGTGATCCTTTTTAACGGTTTTATTTTATTTTGTTTTTTTCATTTAATTGAATTTCTTTTAATTCTTTTTTTGTGACATTAACTTTTTTTCAAAAAACCATAACCAATAGCAAAGCAATTTATTATGCACTCTTTTTAAATACTTTTTACGCTTTTTAATTAGGTAGTCTCAAAAATATGTTTTTCTATTTTTTTTTAATGTAATATTTTCGCGATTTTGGTATATCTTACGACGAATTTTATTATAGCTTGTAGCATTTCAGACAAAACAATTTTTTTATAAAGAATACCTTTTTTAAAATATTAAAAACACATTTTTTACAGGTATAGTTAGGTTTATATGTGGACACACTGTATACTTTAAGTAGGAAAATAAAGTTATTGCAATTTGATATATTTATTTTAATATTTCTTCTTTTTTAGTTAACCGTTAACCAGTGGTTTGTTTTACAATGACTGCGAAAGTGAAAATATTAAACATTAGAATTTATAAACTAGAAATATTGAGACTCACGGTAAAAATTCTTTTTGTTGTGTTTTGACAGGGAAACTTATATTCCCAAAAAAATTAAAAAGTATAAAATCACACTATATTAGGCAAATCCTATAAATATCTGTCTTTTTTCTGAGTAGGTAACCTTGCAAAGCACTGAATAAGTTTGCTATTTAAAATTGCTTAATATCTTAGTTAAACACTTGGTTATTCCAAAATAATATTAATAAATACTTCTTACAATAATACAAATAAAGATTTAAGTTTAAAAAAAATTACGAATTTTAAACCTTTAATACATTTTTTGCATAATTTTTACCCACAATCTGACTTTATTAATTTACAAATACCGGAGACAACTACTCGTATTTACTAATTTGCGTGCGTAAAAACGAGGCCATACATACCATAACAATTAACATACGCCTGTCTTAGAGATAAATTATGCACCCTCAATTTATTGGGGAAATTTCCCATTAAATTGTTAGCTTCCTTGGTTTATGTAGAAATGTGACAATATTTTCGCAGCTATCAGATTATATCTCATATTCAAAAAAAAATTCTGTAATTTTTAATAGTTTTGGAACTATAGACATCCAAATCTAAGGTATAATAGGTACTTATTATCTTTATTTTATCTAGGGCACTAAGCTCAGTGCGTATAGTTTAAAAATGTACATATAATTCAAGGTTTAAAAAGTTCAAAACATGTCCGTCGGACAACCAGTCTCTTGGAAAACCAGTTACTTGGATAATTGTATGGATGTCCGTAGGACAATTTGCGTGTCCTTTAGATATGGTAATAAGGCTTAATGATTGACAAAATAGTTAACTTTGTTGTGGGTACATAAGACAAACCCTATGTGGATTTTTCTGGTGTTATCGTTAAAATTGTTTAAATTGCTTTCCTTATTAAAGATTAAAATTAGGCAGGTAATTACCTATTATTAAAAATAAATATTAAAAAAATAAAGGTTTAGAAAAGTATTAACATTTTTAAACCTGGACAAAAAAGTTGATAGACCTATATATTCCAAATAAAGTTTTAATATACATATTAGTAATTAGTAATATAATGGAGTGGTATAATGTATAAAATGTAAATAATAGTAATTACTAATTAGAACAGTATTTAATATATTTATTCTTGCTTTTAGAGTTACTAATCAAAAGTTAATTACAGCCTTTTGACTAATATACAATTATTTGTTTAATTAATCATCTATGTTAGGCTCTCAGTTTTATTTGGAAACCTTTCATTCATTTCGTTTGTGTTATATTAGTTTTTAAACATATAAAACTGTAATTTAAAGTGTCCAAATTAAATGAAAAATAAGAAAATAGATAAATTATTACCTTTTCTTCTACAGTCACATTCGTCCTTATTCTAGTAGTCTGCTATTTATTTTTGTTATTTATGAAATAAAATACTAAGTTTTTGTAGCTTCTAATATTTAAAGTTAAATAAAAAACAATAAAACGAAAACTATTATCTTTAGTATTTTTAAGTCAAAACCAAACAAAATTTTATTTTTATTTCTATTTTGTATAACAATTTAACACAAACTAGATGCACTTAAAAAGTTTTAAGAAGATTATTTTTCTTTGTTTTATTTTTTTTTTGGCAATTAATTATTTATAACAAGTAAATACATGTGTATTATATTTAATGAAATTATGCTAATTTTATTAACTATTCTTGATCAAATCTTAGTAATAAAAAAATAATAAATATAAACTTTTTATTAAAACATAAACTGTTATATATACAGCAACATTTGATTAGGATTTTTATCTTTATATGACAAAGTAAATTAAAAGTAATTAGGTGTGCTTCATATTTTTCCTAATTATGACACTTTATCGTACCTACATAAATATATTCCATTTAAAGTATTATCTACATATGCAACAAGGTTTTTATAATTAAAAGATTTTAAAAACTATTTTTACATTATACTAACATGATTCTTAAAGTAAATCAACATTTTTGAAAAAAGTAATTTAGAATGTTTCGAAAATTTATTGTAAAATATAATAATTATAAATATTGGTATGTTTGGGGTGTATTACCATCGTTTATGATATATTTTTGTATAAAATTTTACTTAAAACCTGTATTAATTTTATTAGAATTATAAAAACCAAATTTTTTGACAATTTGAAAGCTTTTTGAAAATAATATATTTGTATGGTTAAGAACAATTACGGATTATACTATTATTCTTGTGTATCTGGTTTTGAAATCAATAGTAAAATAAAAAATAAGAGTTATTTTATACATTACTTTTTTATATCCTAAAACCTAATTTATATATTAATCCACAACTAAATGGGTTACATAAGATATTTTTTATTTTTTAGGATAAGTATATTTTGGTGTAAAAGTTATTTATTTACTCCTCAAGTCATTTGACAATCCTATAAAAACACTATTTTATGTCAAAATTGTAATTACACTTGCATAAATGAATGACTTAAAAACACCTAACTAGTTTTCTTTTCTACAGTCAGTTTAATAAGAGTAGCATTCATTATCTATTGGCGATTCAAACCACTATAAATTGAAATATAAAACCTAAATTTATCCTAGGATAAATAATTTAAAATAGACGAATATACCTAAAGTCATTACCGGATCGTTTCTGGTAATCCGTTATGAAGAGATTTAAAAAAATAATAATAATTGACAACTTTGGTAGTCCTAAAACAGATAATAATAATAAAAAAACAAAATATGGTTATACTTAAGGTTAGGTAAAAAACAAATAATTTATTATTGTGGTTTAATATTTCTCATTAAAAAAAAAAGATTATAATGTTAAACAAATATGATGCGGAATTATGATTTTTTAAATTCAATTTTAAATTTAAAAATATAATATTATTGTATATACAATTTATTTTATAATAAAATAATGTATTAACTATACATAATTATATACTTACTGCGGAGATGCGAACATTAGAAGATAACTAAAATTCAAATAACATAAATAGATTTTGTGGTTTAATTATTTTTGTACGCAGTATATTTTTAGAAATTTTGTTTTAAACATTTTTTGTAGATAAAAGGGATTTTTGTAAAACCTAATTGTAAAAAATAATTTTGCCTAACCGTGGACAAAAAGTATTATTTGTCATTTTGTGAACAACCCGTATAGGGGGTACGTAATAATTTTGATATTTATTTAATTATTTAATCATTTTGCGAACCTTAAAGGTTTTTTTAAAGAAACAATAACAGTTTCTAGGTAACGAAATAAACGTTCAGGGTCGAATATGTTTTAATCATTATACCCGAGTTCAACTTTGTATATATACACAAAGTTGCACAAAAAAGAAATCAGATTTTTTTAAAATAGTTACAAGAATTAGCTAGTAGAAGTGAAGTAAGGGTTTTACTTAAGCCCGTATCGGCTCTCCCTGGTTCGGTGGATGGCCGTACTAAATTAACTTATTTTAGTTAAAATACTGAAATAGTTTTTATGGTCTACCAGCTCAATGGATAAGAAGAAATTAGAAAGATTAGAGAAATAAACATAAGAATTAGGTACTAGAGGTGACGTTAAGTGAAGAGTTAAAGTTTTAGTTATGCCGGTACGGCCCCTGCTTCGAGGGATGCCCGTACTACGTTAAGTTAATTGCTGTAGTTTCTTTTCAAATACCGAAATAGTTCCTGTAGTCTAATTGTGAAATTCAAAGATAATTTGGCTAGTCCACCGGTCTTAGGGTCCCAGAAAATGGTTCCATATGGTATATTTGACCCAGTGACGTAACATGTGGTCCTATGTATTTAAAATGTCGTCACAATATGAGGAGCTCCAAATCAAAACGCAGTTTTTGATAAACACATTTTAAGAGTTTCATAATCTTTGCTCCGCGTTATTATTTATGTTTACAGAGCTATTTTAATCAAAATATGTATATTACATTATGGATATATAAATATTATATTATAAATAGAAAAAAGCAGTAAAAATTGCAAGATATTTTCAAAATTGTGTTTTATTAAAAACTGCGTTTTGATTTAAAGTTCATTTATTAAAACGTTTATTTAAAACCATTGATTAATCAATTGGTCTCTTTTACCTTGTTGTGCGTAAAATAATTTATGTTTTGTGCAAGTGAATTTCACAACTGCATTATGCGTATTATTTTTAAATATATTATATTATCCCAATAAAAAACCCCTAAGTAATAAACACTGCTAGGTCTTGGTCACCGCCGTAAATTCATTACCCGATTAAAGTTCGCAATTTATATTTAAAGTTTGTACTCAGAGCGGACACATGAACTTGATAAAACGATGATTCAAACATTTAAGATGTCAAGTATGTACACTTTTCTTACCCTTTAAAATATTAAAATTAATATGCTATTGAGTAATACATTTTATGCTTATATGTTTTTTTTTATATTTTGATATAATTAGATATTAAATAAAGTAAAAATTAAACATTATTTTGCCTACAAATTTACTTTGTCAAATTTTTTTTATCAGTTAAATTTACATTTTTCTTATATAATTAGAATTTTATTTTTATATAATTATTAATAAAGATCTAAGGCTCTGACATCTATTTAAATTATGAAACTTACCTTGATATGAGTATCATATCTCTTAGAGTTATGAAACCTACCCTAAAAATATACATTAGACTACCTTTTAAAGCCTGTTATAACCATTTTTATGTACCCTTTTGCATTTTAAATAAATAATTTAAACTTTAAACTGTCTCATATATGACATATTTTTATATAAATCTAGGTTAGACAGTGTTAGGCGTGAGCGACGCCGGGTACCCTTAACCTAAATAGAGCGCATGATTTATATTTCAAGTTTGTGTTTAAAACTTTGCCTTAAAGTATGTTATGTTGATGTATGTAAAGCTACAAAACGTGAACACAACTGGTGATGTTTGAAGAGATCACTCCTTAGTCTACACATGAAGGAACCTCACCTCTCTTAGCCTGGTGCGAGCCCCCATGGTCGGGGTCTGGACGGGCGGCGCTGGCCGCCAGCCACAACAGTCCAGCACAGTAAATCCACCACCGAGACATGGTTCTACGGCGCTACGGGTGCGGGCGGCCCGGGGGTCGCGGCACGGCGGGCCTGCATGCTAGTCACTCACTCACTCGCGCGGTTCGGCGCGCACTGCTCATCGGCTTATCGTCTATCTGGGCGGCGCGCCCTTCACCTGGTCTGGCTCGCAGGAAACTTCATCGCGGAATGCGCGCTGACGGCGGCGGCGAGGCGGATGCCCGCGCCGACGCCCCGGCCTGCGCGCCCGCACGAGCCAGCCCGGATAGCAGCGGCTGCAGCAGCCTGGGTGCAAGAGCTTGCAGCCACCGCCAAGGAGGTTAGGTTTGGAGATATTTTACAAGAAGTTTTATTGGATTCTTAATCATTCTATTAAATTACAGAACTAAACTGCAGATCATTTAAATCCTAAAGTGTCTAAGAGAATTTCAAGTTTAATTTAAAAAATGTTACTTAAGGCAGTATTACAAATTATTTATAATTTACCATTTTGCAATTAGCTATAACAAATTGTTTTATTAGCTATAATTATTTGATAGAGAAAATAGCAGAACAATTATTTATCAATAATTGGTAATTTACGTAGTTTAATTTAAAATAAATTATCTTACAATAATAGTGACTGGTTACGCCATCTGTTTAATAAAGCATGACTTATTACCTTAATTTTCGCCCTATTTAATTTTTATTTTTTTAAATTGTGATAAGCAAAATATAGATTGGGATATAAAATGTACTTTTTAATTTAAAACTTGGATATATCATATTTTAATATTTTAAAATTACTAGAAATCTAACTATATTATATAAAAACACATTTGTTTAGTATGCTATATGTAAACAATGCTAGGTTATAATATAAAAAATATAGTATTTAAAAAAACAATATATTTTGTTAGAACTTTAGATATAGTAAGTAACTACGCCACAACCCATAAAGAGTCATGCAAAAAAAAGATAAATATTCAGTTTTTGCTCATATTAAAGGATTTAATGCAAAAAATGGCTGTACACCTATGTTGTATTATCTCTTGATCATATATGCAAAAAATGCTCAAAATTACGTGTTGTAATAACTTGAAAATAAACCTCTGAGGGAAAAACGCCGAAGGTTTACTTTTAGCGGTTAAATAAATCAGTAATTTAAATACATACCTACCAGGAGGCCTTAGCCTAATATATATAATATGTAAAAAGTGTAGCTACCAGGATTATAAAATTTTCTATGATAAATATAAACCATATTTGATATTGTTTTTGGTATATTTGTTCTGATATGTTTATTCGATAACCAAATTTGGGACGAAATTAAAAAATGTGTATTTTGTGCTTTTATTATTATCAGCCATAGCTAACTTTTAAATTTTTGATACTTTAGTACACAATAAAAGATAATATTTGCAAAGGTCAGTAGACTCTCACAGTTTTTAGTATTTACGTACAGGCTTGGTTTGTATATTTAGACTCCACCTATCTTGTTTATTATACAAGGTAGAAAGAAACTTTAAATACAAAAGTTTTAGAACATTATCCAAACCGTCAAAAAATATAATTTTGCAGATACAAAGTGAGCCAAAAATGTGTGGAGAAAAATTTTTTTTTTTAATAAAGCACCCTGTTTATTATGTCACCATTGAAAATGTCTTTTAAAAGCTTTACAAAAATACCACATTTGGTATATCTATCTTTAATAGTTTTTGAAATATGACCACTTTAATCTGAAAAAGAGTAGATATAATTTCCATTATACCTACCTACGGCACTGACTGTAGATGTAATGAAAATTATATCCAGGTTTAAATGGTCATATTTCCGAAACCATTAAAGATAGATTAATCAAATGTGGTATTTTTGTAAAGCTTTTAAAAGACCTTTATAATGGTGGCATAATATACAAAGTGTTCCATTTAAAAAAATATATTTATTTTCTCCACACAGGTTTGGCTTACTCTATATCTGCAAAAATATATTTTTTGACGGTTTGATAGTTTTCTAAAACTTTTGTATTAAAGTTTTTTTACCTTGTACAATAAACGAGACAGGCGCTGTCTAAGTATACGGACCAACCCTGTACATTCAGTGCAATTCTTTAATGTCCCCCTCCCGCTTTTATTTTTTTAATAGATCAATTTGAATGGGTTAAACTTTGGGATATAAAATTGATGCATCTTTTCTCTTCTATCGATTTTAGAGTAAAATTGACAGATAAAAATTTTAAGATGGTTGCTGGCAAGTTGATGATGGTGGCTCAAAGACTAAACGTCGGATCCTAAATTTAATGACATTTTGTTATAGAACAGAAAAAGTAGCAGTGCTAATGTGTTATTTGTTTTAAAATATTTATTTAAGATAAACTGAGGAAAATATAAAAACAGTTTCGCAAAATTTCTGTATTTTTTTCCGAGTAAATCCCAAAAGGCTGCAAATTTTTATATGGGAGTATTGATAGCATAAAAATGCGCAACTTTTCCCAATTTAACTAATCTTGTTTCTTGCCGTCTTTGAGACCCTAATGGCGCCCGTCGAATTTATAACAGCCTGTATACCGGGTGTTTCTTACAGGTGGTTTCCCTATAAGTTCTTAATCTTTTGAGATGGAAAAAGAAAATTAGTATATCGATATTTGATATAATTATGCATTGGCTGATCTACCTAGTCGTTTTCTATCACCTACGATTTAACCGGAAATAACTGCTACTTTTAAATTTTAAATGGCACCACCGGTGAATTAAATCATATTTCATTTGAATCAAATCTAAATACAAAGACCTAATAATATGTCATTTTTTGACAATCCTGCTCTTTCTTTTCAATTTTATTATTATTATATTATATTTTATTATTTTTTATCTTAATCCAAACTGCCATAATTAGACTAAAAGGGTTGATTTTGATTCAAGAAGCTATGTAAAAATAGATTTGATCGTCTTTTTCATTTACCGACTTCTCAGACAGCAGCAGCAGTAAAATTGAAACATCCTATTTATGGTCATAATTCTATTTTTTCAAATAAGACCGGGTGTCTTGCTAGTATATTCTAAATGTACATTTTAATACAAAAAATTAAGTACACACACATAATATTTAAGAGATTGTTATTTTCCAAAAAAACAACTAATAGAAAAAATAATTCTTTAACAAAACGCTATTTGTATTCTATTGAATTATGATAAAATTTACCAGTTTTCCATTTAAAAATTAAAAGTAGCAGTCGTTTCCGGGTAAATCGGATGATATAAAACAACTAAATAGAACCAATGTGTAGTTATGTCGAATATTGATATATTAAATTTTGTTTATTTAAAAAATAAAGAATTATTTATTTTGCTACTTACTTGCAATTTAACATTGTAGAATATCCTTAGTAAACCCCCAGTATTTTAGCGAAAACCTTATTACTTTCAAGTTTTAAGGGTGAAATTATTTTTGGTTTTTTTTTCGATTTCTTAAAATATTTTCTTGTGTATACGGCTCCATAAACCTAAATAGCGTATCACAATATAAGTACCAATAACTTAAGAGTAACTGATATTAAACTTAGAAAGTGGTTTAAAAGTTCAACTTTATTAATTGATATACGTACTTCACAATATTTCTAAAACTACAAGTACCCAACATGAATAGTTGTTAAAGTTATTTAACTCTACGATTTAATTTCTCTCAAACTACTGTAATTAACAAACTTACGTGGGATTTCAGGTAAAGTGGTGTTTATTTTGAATCTCGTATTGCTGCACAATTCCGTAATTGGGTATTTTGAGTGGTTTATTTTAGTGTCGCACTCGCACATGTGGCATTGGTAATTGAACGTCAGGAGCACGGACGAAAGATTGAAGACTCGTCAAACGGTAATGAAAGTGTAGTATACTTGATCTTGTTAGTGTAAAATAGTTATAAAAAATATTTTTTCACGACTGGTAAAAAATGTAAACATTATTATTGGGATTTTAACCTGGTAATATGGCTTCTTACCGATGGCCATTACCCATGCTCATTACCCAACTCTATCATCCACGGCCATTATAAGGTGCTTTAAATGTGCATAAATACGATAATTTGTAAATTTATTTCGTTTTTTAAATATGACTTGGACAAGGTCACTATTTTTTAGTCGTATATGAATATAAAAATATCTGATAGGTTCGTAAAATCAACTAATAATAATAATAATAATTACAATCGATAAAAAAATCGCAGTAGGCTTTAATATCTAGTATGCCATGGCTGGCAAATAGTCTGGCAATCTGACACAAATCAGAAACATTTAATTAAATGTTGGATGGTTTATATAAATTGGCAAAAAGTTGTTTTAAAATATTTTTCAGTAATTAATCAATAGTAGTAGAAATCGTAGAATATACAACTCAGCAAATACCCTTGCCCTTTCGTTAGTCTCGTGGAAAATGAGTAACGTTTCGTAATCGTTTTATAATATACGACTACACACAAAGATGTATTTTTAAAACAAACCTTTGTACGAGTTAGCAATCCCAAAAATGCATCAAACATTTAAATTATTACTTTGTGGAATCTTTATAAACTAAAGCGGACCATCCCAGAAATTAAAAAAGGCTTTAACACGAATGTTTAATAGCATAAAACCAATTTATTAGGAACAAAGTTGATTAAGTGACTTACTACTTTCTTAAAATAATTATTAGTTTAAACTGGCATGATAAATGAGTTTTTTGGTATTGAAAATAAATCTTTTAAGTTTTTTTTTATTGGTGAGATAGCCCATTCTGGTTCTCAACAACTCAATTTAATTGATTTTTAAGGAAAGCAATTTAACAAAGAAAAATATTAATAAAAAATTATGATTATGACCAGCGTTAAGATTTGAGATTTATGTGATTAAAATTAGTGGTTAATTAATAAAAGTTCGAGCTACAGCCTTCGTGAGTTGCGCCCTCCTTTAAAAAGAAAATAAAATATCAACGGTAACAAACGCAATGGTTGTTATTGTTGACAGGCGCATAATGTAATCTGATTGTAACTTAAAATAATAGCAATAAAAGTTGCTTATCATATACCGCTAAATTTAGATAAAACCAATGTCAAGCGGTATGATACATTTTGGTTTTTAAAAAAATCTGTTTTGCTTTAAAAAAATAAGCTGTTTTATAAATAATAAAATGTTAGCAGAAAGACAGCAGAAAGGATGTTTACATAAAATTACTAAAAATAATCTTTTTATGTGTTTAGGTAATAAGAAACTTAACATTATTTATAATTTAACAGACTTTGACAGACTTTAAAAATCACGTGGTTTCTTTGACAGCTAAGATCAAAGCTTCCTTAATGCGACAAATTAAGAAAAATGCTAACTCTTTACGTATTACCGTATAATTAGAGTAAAATTTTTCATTATAGAGAAATTTGTAAAGAAAATTGTTTTAAAATAATATGGCACTAACAAATTGGTGATTTATAGAACTTAGTAAATCAGACATATTTATTGACTAAAAAGTAGAAATAAGTATTAAGGAAAATTTCTTTTTTTTCTTTTTTTTATTCAAGGAGCTACATTTTTAATTTATTTAATTAACCTAAAAGTAGTTAATGTTTAAAACATAGTCAGAATAATGTATTATTCCAGAATTCTGTGCAATTATAATATTTTCTTAAAAACGTATTTTCAACTAATAGGGTAAGCATAAAGGTATATGTTGTTAATGTAAAGATTTTTATAAACAATAAAATAACCAATTTTTTTATAAATAACTTTTAGAAGGGATCTTAGCAAACTGCATTTTGTTTATTTTATATGTTAAAAATTAATTTTTACTAAGTGAGAAGAATCGAATCTTTTATCATAAAGGGTCTATATTTAAAAAAAAATTATTTATATAAAATTATAGTTTAATATCAATATTTTTTAAAGTAATATTCAAATAAAATAATCATTTAGTGAATATTTCGTAAATAACGAACAAAAAATTATTTAGAAGATGAATTTAAATTTATTAAATAGTCTGTATTTTTAAAATAATAGGTATTTAAAAAACACATTCATAACAATAAAAATCACTTTTTATTTATATTATGTTTAAAGAATTTCTTATCGTGGAAGGGATCTCGAAAGCAAATAAAAATGCCTTCCAAGCAAAACGTTGGCAAAAATCCTATTCTATAAAGAAAAAGCGAACGACCTCTAGATGTCAAAACAGAAATCGAAATAGAAACTTTATATCTCCAGTTCATATCTCCGCAAACCGTAACTTTCCACAGAATAACCGAAAGTCGAAATTCCTGCGTCCAGTCGTACGAAGTTATTTTCAAACGATTGCCTTGAGCCCCGGACTTTAAAAGGATTACATCAAATCAAATTGGCTGGACCTAAACTATTAGAGTGGGCTTAACATTCCTTCCATAGTATTAAATTCATATTAATTTGGAATTGTTTGTCTCGTAATTTTGCGGATTGCGTTATGGTCAATAACAGTACTTAAAACTTTATTTATGTATTTGCAAAAAAGTAACATTTAAAAAGATGTTTTATTTCCGTGACGAGAAAAACTTTAACATTTTATCTAAGGTACTAAAATGTGACTTTTCATAAAAAAAAATTACCGTGGGGAAGAACGTTTTCACTTATATACACGTAATTAAGGGTAAATATTTAATTATAAAATATTCTATTATATAAAACTTACATTTTTTTATATTAAAAGACCAATCAGACATTTTTTTACATTATAATACTCAAAATAACTACCAAACAATCACTTTTATACTTTGGGCACCTTATATTGATAATGAATACCTAGTAGGAAATTTCAGTTACTGACTTTTTAAACCAATAAGATACATTTTTATTGTGGTAACTAGGGTTCGAGTGTTTTTTCAATTTATAGTGCTCAAGGTTAATGCAAATTTTTAATTTAAATCCGTCAAGTCACAAAGTTACAATAACAAATATATAATCATTTCTTTAAAGGTTTCCATAGTAACGCAAGGTCTAATTGTCGTTATGAATACAACCGCTGACCAGTTTAAAACTTTAAATTTTACATAATTAATTTTCTGACTTTAATAAATTTTAATAGTATGTTTTTTATTATTGGATCGTTATTTTTTCATCACAGAAAAAATAATTGTATTATACACGGGAAAATGTTTAGATTTCAGCTCTCGGTTTTGTCTCCCTTCGATTTGAGTCGAGAAGCAACACAATCTCGAGCCCTCTAGAGCTTTTTTATCTTATATAATAAATAACTTTTCAAAGAAAATTAAATGTTTAATAAAAAAATAACTTTTTATTGAACTATTGGACGTTTTGGATATATATTCTTATAAAGTTTTTTTCCTGGAAAAATTACCCCTGAAAGTGTTTCGTTAGAGTTACTGGACATCCTGTATATGCAGAGTGGTGTGATTTTAACTGTTTTCACAAGAAAAAGAGGGGCCCTTTAATACTTTATTTAACGCCACTTGGTTTTGCTATTCAGCCCAGCCGCTCCAGACTTACAACCATTTAAAATTTGGATTAAATACTATACAAACAGTGCGGTTTTATTGGTATTGGCTTGTAAGTCTGGAACGGCTGGGCCGATTTTCAAAAACAAAGTGGCGTTAAATAGAGTATCAGCCTTTAAAATGAGCTGCTATATAACTCCCCTTTAAATAAAAAAAAATTGCTAATGCCCCCTTGGTCCCTGCAATTCAGCTTTTGCAATTTGACCTCTAGATTTGACTTCTGCTATGTGTTCAACTTCAAAAAATATATCAGAAAATTTTGTGGACCTGTGTAATGCAAATTCAATTGTAAAAATCTATTTTAGGTTTTACTTATCGGAGTAATTTTAATTTAAATTTATTTACCCCTTAATTTAGATTTTGCACATATACAGTGTGTCTACGTAAAATGGAGTCATATGGAAAACTTTTTAATATAAATTGTACAAAAAAATTATTCATTATAAAAAGTTCTGCATGGTTCAAAATCTAAAATACCAGATATCAAATTGTGTGAGTCATCTACGAGATTTGGCCAAAAATGTAATTTTTGCTCAAGAGTAAAGTACCCGTATTTTTGCTAATATCGCAAATTGTTATAAAGAAAAGATTCTTAGAATGAAAAATTATCTCTAGAAAATATTTTTTTTCCGCTAAAATCGAGAAAATTTTAGTTTGTACAATAGTGCATTGTATATGTTTCTTATTTTAATGTCACTAAATTTAAACATGCATTTAACATTATCCTATACAATTTAAAATAATTAACTATATTGCAATAATGAAGAAACCTAAATTTTCACTATTATCGTAGAAAAATTTTTTTGTTTTTGTAAATTAACAAAATTGCATATTTAAAAGTAATTTTACTACTTTACATCTTTTCCTTATAGCAATTTTTGATATTAGCAAAAATACAGGTATTTTGCTCTTCAGCAAAACTTACATTTTGACCAAACCTTATAGATGACTAATACAATTTAATTTCCGATGGTTGCTTGTTAGGTTTTGGACCATGCAGAACTTTTACAAGGAATAACAGTTTTCGTAAAATCAATAATAAAAAGTTTCCCATATAACGCCAACTTAAGTAGACACACTGTATAATATTTAATGTGCTTGATGATTTTTTTATTTGACGGACATAATTTTAATGGATTATAAATATTTTTTTCGCTTAATTTCAATTATGTCCTTCTTTATTTTTACTTTTTTAGAAATTAATTGACTTTAATTAATATTTTTTACGGGTAGCGGGCACTAGTACAGTTACTTACAGAAAACATACGAAAACGATGGCTGATTCTAACGAATGCGTACAAGAAAAATTATGATGAAAAGGTATAATTTATTACTTCTCTCAGTAACTGATTTGAATTCTCTGTATTTACAATGTATTAGAATAAGGTTGAAAAACGTATAAAAATTATAAAAAAATAAACATGTTAAATACTATATTTTGTCTAATGAAAATTCCGAAACAGCCAGTGAATTATTATTTAATAGATTTCCTGAACATCGTTATCCAAATAAGAGGATATTTAAAGTTTTAAAATTAAGTTTTAGAAATCCAAGGCCAAAAAATATGTTGTTGATGAAGACACTAAAATGTAAGAACTTAATATAATACGCAAGGTATTAGACCACCCTAACACCTCCCATCGTTCAGTAGCTGATGTAAGGTTACGGCTACGTTACCAAGCATGAGCGGCCAGCGAAAAGCGAAGAATGTGAGAGCGCTGCCTTTAATCTTTGTGGTAGCATAAAACAATTTGTATTTGTA
>JACEGR010004407.1:0-87867 GCA_014170235.1 Listronotus bonariensis
GCGCACATCAATTTATGACCATAGCGCAAGTATCCTACGCATGGCGGCCATTTTCTAAGTCACGTGATTTTTGACATATGACAGGTGACAGGTGACATTTGACAGATGACACTTATGGTTTGACAGATAGTAGGGGCCACGCCCTAAATAACGCGTTGCGCAGGATTCCTAAATAATTGCTGACGTCAGAGATATTAGCATAATAAGCTCCTCCGGAGGACGGAGGATATTCTTTTTTGAATCTTTTCGGCACCAATGAGCGGGAACCCTGGGAAAAGTGTCAATATGGCATTTAGCGATATTTATTACATTTTCATTAAGCTTATTTTTAGGCTGATGACCGTTTGATCAGGAGAACACAACGAAATTAAATTTCGGGTGCTTTTATTAAGAGCGGTTCTTACCATTTTCTCGAAAATGTCTAAAGTCTTTAAAAAAACGTCTTACAAACGGTGAAATTTTGATTGCTCAACCCCAAAATATATTTCTGGGAAAAAGCCCTTCTGGAATTTTCTATTCTCTTTCTTGTAACAGCAGACCGCTGAACATGTTTTTTTAAAAAGCCTCTTTGCTGTTCAATACTGCCCAAGTCCCAAAATGCTCTAAATATTTCAGATTTCAAGTCGTCATTGATTTTTAGATGACATTTCAAAGTACAATCACAACTTTGACCAATATTCTTTGGAAACCTTGGCAGTAGAATCTTTCCAGTTGTTGCTATATATTCTACTCCTTTGTTACTTTTTTCTTTTCTCTGGCTAGCATTCCATAGTTTAGGATCACTTTTTCTTCGCCTAGTTCGATTTTCTTGCATGTTTAGCGGTAAATTATCGGGGTTCATTTCAGTATGTTGCACAGGCGTGTTATTTTCATTGATGTTTTGTTCAGCCAAAGGGTTTTCAGCCATTTCTTCGTTATCAACTATTTCTTCGTTGCCATTATATACCTCTAAAAAAATAACAATAACAATACCGCTGCCAAATTAACTGCCATAATGCTTTCTCTTATACATAAATACCTACAATAATTTCTTTTGGCATTAGAATTTATTTTTTATTTTTTTCTTACAAGTGCTCGCCTATAGGGTCGCAAAACGAAATGGACGTGGTTTGCTATTTATTTAAAAAATAGCCAGATTACTTCGTTACTGGTTGAAAACACATTATTACTGTCCTTGGAAACCATAACGTTCAACTATAAGATAGATTATAATCGTTTCATAAATTACTAAATACTTTATAATGGATTAATCAGTTTTAATTTTTAAACTAAAAATATAACAAGCAACAAGAAATCAGCAATTTTAGGTTCGGTATTTTGAATTTTTTATTAAAAAAAAAAGGATGTAATTAGAGAACCTCAAAACCTCCAATAACTGAATTTGAAGTAAATCGGTTCATAAAAAGGAAAAATCGCCATTTTGAATCCGCCATTTTGAATTTATAAAATTTAATTTATTATTTAAAATCAGCAATCTCGAAAACCCGCAATAACCGAGATTTTTATGAAAATCGGTTTATAAATAAGAAAATTCACCATTTTGACCCCTTAAAACGGTCCGCCACTGGAGTTTTTAAAATTATTAAACTATATGGAAATGTAATCGTTTTGGTATTTTTTATTATTTTTTAGCTTTTTCTGACTAAAAGTAATGAATTTTTATATATTCTAACCCCCTAAAAATGTGCCGCCACTGGTTGGATTTTGCCCATTAACGAACTCGACCAAGATTTTATGGCAAGGAATTTATGTACCAAGTTTTAAAGCGATAGCTCTAATGGTTCGAAAGTTATCGCGTTTACACGACAGACAGACAGACAGGAATTTTTTTCCAAAAATGTGTTTTTCGTACTATTTACACCCAGAAACGTCAAGAAATGCAAAAAAATTTTTTCAATTTTCAAACCGATTACATAGCTTTCTTTTTGTATATAAAAGAAAGCAATATTCAGCCACAGCAATTAAATAGTTATTCTACCTAGCAAATGCTGAAAGTGATACTTTCCCGCACGCGACTGCCGGAAAAGTGTGTAAATAGATGCACGGTCGTAGAAGAAATATTTTAAACTTACCATGCCTTTCCAAATAATCATTAGGATCGTATTCGACATATCCGTTATGTTCATAAGTAGTACTAGATTCACAATCACTATCATCAGAAGTGATATCTGCAATAAAAAAATACAATTATTATATTGTATAATGCCTACTAAAAGAATCTCAGATTCTCTGCAACGCTTGGCAACGTTGCCGATTAGCTGTTATATTCGATGCGCGCCAATCAAAAAGTGAGGTTAATTATAAGTATGATTAAAACAATGGAAATTAAATAGTTTACCCACCTTGAACATGGAATTCTTTTGGCTTGGATGATGCACTGTAATTTTGTTGCGCCAACTCAACCATCTTTTTCGCACGAGAAGACATTTTTAATCAAATTCTAATCCAAATACGCTACTTCAATAAACGATACTACCATAGATAAAATACTTATGATACTACCGAACAATTGTAACTGTCAAACTGACTGCCGGCAGCGGCAGCGTTGTTAGATGTGTTTTAGTATGTTTTGTTTCTAGAGCAATGAAAGAATCCTAAATTTCTAGTTGAATACAAGAAAGTTTGCAGGAGATAAAATTACTGGATATTTTTTTCGCCCTTTCGGGGTCATTCCACCCATGCCCGACGACCGCCCCCTAGGTGGTGCACTGCAGCCTGAAGGCTTATTGTACCTTGACCCCTACTCCTTCCCATTCACACACCATTCATTCCATAACTTGGATGGTTGTTGCTCGGTCCGTTTGTTCACCCCCGAGCAGAACACCGCGTGCCGTTGCCCAAAACCCACAATGCCGGTCACCCATCCAAGCACTTCACTGCTTAACTCCGGAGATCGACGCTTGCCGATACAACCGGAGCAGCCACAAGCGCGCCTACTGGACATTTTACATGTATGCCTAAAAATGGTTCATACGCCTCTATGGCATGATGCCACGGTTGGCGTTTACGCCTAAATAATGTTACGTATTTTGGAAAAATAATTAAAAACTGTTACCCCAGAAATCTAGTTAGTTAACTAATTTACATACAATTGATAATTTATTGAAATTTTTAATACTTGCTTAAAAATGGTTCATACGCCTCTATGGCGTACGGCGACAGGTCAAATTGGCGTTTACGCCTTTATAATTTAGCGTTTTTTGACTAAAATATAAAACAAATCTACAAATCGTTTGGTGAGATTATGCGCCATACTCTTAGGTATCGATTCATGTAAAAAGTGATTCTGACCAAAAGTGGCGCATACGCCCCTCTGGCGTGAGACCCTCGATATGTTCTTCGTTAACTATTTCTAGTACTGATGCCATACTTTGGGAAAACCGCAAACCACCAACCACAACAACATCCTATATCCGATTTTTTGAGTACTTTATACATTTGTCTTATAGACTTAAAATTGGACAATGGCAAAAAAGAAATAGAAGAAAAAAATAACAATGCTTAAAAAAATGCATGTACAAAGTGTGTTCAAAAAATAATGGGACTCATAGTAGATAAGCCCAAATCCTGTAGCAGTGGTACGTCAAAGGACGATACAACCAAAAGATTTTTTAAAAATATTGAAATAAGTGCAAAAAGAAAATTATAGCTATAAAATAATTAAGTTTATTTAAAAGAAATTTTTAAGTTACTGGAATATTTTAGATAGATCCTGGGTTTTAACAAACTAACTTATTACACATAATATTATGTTTATATAATTATATATATAAATTTAATGACTATTAATGTTACCGTTACAAAAGTTTCATTCAACTGATTTTAAAGTTTTCAATTTTTTTTTTTTAATTTTTATATTAAAATAACCTAAAAAATGTTTTAATTTGCTTTGTCCAAATTTCTACACAACACAAATTTTTACCTGGAAACGAATCTGATCAAAGCGTTTTTGCCAAATTATGGAGATATCATATCATTTTTAGCATATAATATTTTAAGCCGTTCTTTTGTGAAAACCTTTATACTTTATAAAACTACTTCAAAAAATAATAAACGTTTTTTTTTTGAATTTTTGATTTTGACAAATAAGCACCTGTGCCCTGTGGCAGCCAGATTTTTTAGGTGAAACTATCCTTATAATATTATGCTACAACAGAAATATTTTATTTATTAATTTTCATAAAATGTTAAATAAACTTTTTAATTGTATTATGGAGAAAAGCCAAACAATATTTTGTTTACAACAGTAATATTTATTATTTGTATTTAGTTTTTTTTGTGAAGTAAATGTCAAAGGTTAAAGTGCAAAACCTCGCTAGGTTTTAGACTTTTACAAAAGGGGCGAAAAACTTAAAATATTTATTTGCAAAATTTGAAAAAACTATTTGAACTCAAATAATATGATTCTGCTGAAGCATTTTTTGTGGATATACATATTTATTGGAAATTTTTCTTAAGTAAACTTCATCACTTCCGAGGCTATGACTTTTAATATTTAAACTTTTTCTGAAAACTTACGAGGTGTTGTAACGAAATATCAATTTTTAAATACAAAAAGCAATTTGTTAACAATAATAATTGATATTATGTTGGCTAAATAAATAAAACAATAATTTAAGAAAAACGTTTATTCAGAAAATACACAAAAACTTAACTAAGTACGCAACTAAATTGCATCTTCATTATTTATTTTGAATTCAATGGTGTCAATAATCCTGTAGGCTAAGCATCTTAGATTGGTAACTTTTAAATCATGAAGACTCGTCCTGGCAATAAAACTACTGCCTGGACGAATAGAAGTATAGGAGTTTAGCACAGAATATATATTTTTTTAATATATAAGGAATATAATAAACTAATACATACTACTTTTTCTTTTAGAGGTTTTTGTTATTTGAACATAACATTAGGTCACATATACCTCCCGATTTTTTAATTTTCTTACTATGCATGAGTGAATGGAGTCGCATTTCATTTAAGTGTGTCCTTTTTTGAAGTAGTATTGGTATATTTCCAGGCCTTTTGTTTTGGTTAAAGCTGATAAGGCGTTAGATAAATTCACATTCCGATTCTGATATCCACATCCATCACTAAAGATGATGACGGATTTAGTTTTTTTCTGTGGCGTACCTATTAATGTAATCTATGATAATTAATGTGAATTCGTCAGAAGTAACACTTCCAGCAGTCTCGTGCCATATATAACAATCTCCCTGGTCCGATATCATGTTAAAGAAAGTAAAGTTATGTACCGTTAACTTCATTTTATAATATGATGCAGATACCTGGGCTCATTTTTGGCCCGATTCTTCTGGAATTATTTTTTAGCACGGGCCATTTGTTTTCTATTTATATGCTGTAAGTATTCGTTGTCTTTTATGGAGCCTACAGAATAACCAGTGCAAGTGTCGCCCTGATCTGTAAATAAAAACATAATTTAGTAAAAAGAATAGGTAAGACTATTAAGCTTTACTTTGACCTGTATAGTAAAAGGTTCTGATTTTTAAACTCTTCTCGAAATGTAGTGTGATTTATTGCTTGAAAATTATTTTTTGAGGATTCTGCACAGTAGAACCGGTATAACTTATTAAGGCTTTGTTATTGTGTTTCTAAGTATAATTTAGTAAGAATCTTTCCTGCAATAATGGCTTTCCATTTGTGGAAGGGTTCAAAGGAACCTAATAAGATACTCCTTATCCTTTGAAGTTGCTTGTTTCTTCGAAGGTTTTCAACAGGTTTTGGAATTGCTGGTTGTTGATTGCCAGGTAAAAAAATCTGATTAATATTCTGATTGATCCAACTTTTGATACTGCATTCTCCTATGCAGAGTGTCTTTATAAACATTTTCTTGCAACCCGTTTCCCTACATTTTCTTTCTTAAAATAAAACTGTAAGCAACCTGCCGCGACCTTTTCTGTACATTTTAAAAAATCTGGTAATAAAAAGAGAGATAGATAAGGAATAATTGTATTACCTGTCCGGTATTATTATGCACATTTTCTTCTCACTCCAGATAAGATCCTGTCAAAAACTTTTCAAATATCGCTTATCTTTTTAATTCTGTAAATGCTTAACGAAAAAATTGCTTAGACGTAGTAAAGAGCTTACATTTGCAAGCAGGTCCCATCTTTCGTTTTTTCCTTTGGATTTTTGTATACGTTTATTATTTATTTAAAAATATAAATGACACATAATTTTTACCTTTCATTCTTTTATGTTTAATTTTGGTTTTCTTGCTATTAGATGTATTTTACCACTTGGTAATTCTAACTTTTTATTTGCTTGTACAACTTTTTGAGGTTTTTCCTCAGACTCTTCAGATTCCCTTTGTTTAGAATGATTTGATGGCAAAATATCAAACCGGCAACACCACTGTCTTCAAAAAGTGCATTTCTATTACTTGGTACAAGATCATAACTAGTACTATTTTTGTCTAAATTCAAAATTTGTTTGCTTATTGGACTTGATTGATTAAACCCATCCGGGCATTCTTCTGATGTTAATGGGAAGCTCTTAACTACAGCAAATTCATTTTGCGACAAGTTAAATGAGATGACTTCGCTATAAAAAAGCAATAAAGAAGTATAGTCTATTTAAAATAATTTGAAACAGCATAACAATATCTAACCGGCAACACCTTTGACCAAAAAACGAATTTTGAATAGCTGCAGCTATCGGCCGCCAATGTTGTATTATTGACGGCCGTTACCACTGTCGGCAATTCGTTTATTTAGTAGAAGGCATTCCAATGCCGGTGAGATGTGGTGATTCTACTGACTTTAAATATACTAACTATACTAGAAAATCAATGGATCGATTTGAAAAAAGGCTTAGTTTCGGTAAAAAATGTTCAGTACATCAGTTATATTGTAGTAAATTTTGATGTGGTTCAACTTTTGGTATGATTTTTAATGAATAAAATGCACTGTTTTTAACACGCTTTTATTAACTTGAGTTGTAACTATCTATCTATCTATCAATCTATCCATCTGGCTGCCTATGTAACGGAATCTTTGAGCCTAGTACAACAACTTCCGGCTATTCGATTTCTTTGAAACTTTGCACGTATTAAGGACCCATGACAATGCAATAATCTGCAAACAGTATCCCTTTATCTTTTTTTAATCGCCAGGAAAAAAAATCCATTATATTATAAAAACAACACCTAGGATGCCATCTGTTGGAAAAATTTCAAACTTTGCTATTAAATGAGGAAGGAATTTTTAGTGGATTACAAAGTGTTGACAACGGTCAAACATTTCCTGGAGTGCCATCTGTTGGCAAAATTTGAAACTGCTACTTAATGAAGAGAAATTTTTAGTGAGTTGCAATCTTTTGCAAATTTTAAAATTGCTACCATTGTCATTTCATAGGGGGCTGGATTATTTTCTTTTTTGCTGCTTAATTAATTAGTATGTTCTAATTTACTGTTATATTAAGAATTTTTGTGCAATATAACGAACTAAAATGAAAAATAATTAATAGTTTAAAAAACTAAAAAACACGCTTTTATATGCAACCAGAACTAAAAATTAAAAAATAATTTTTTTCATAAAAAAATTATTTTTTCACTTCATAATAAAAAAGCGTGGTGCATTTTACTATTTTTCAAAACTTTTCCATCATAGATATTGGCAAATATAATAATTATAACATTTAATATATGCAGCACTTACACTTTTTACTATGAAGTGAAAATATTTTTTTTAAAGAAAATTATTTTTAATTTTTTAGTTCGGTTGCATATAAAGCGTGTTTTTAGTTTTTAAACTATTAATTATTTCATAATTCAGTTGTTTATTACGGAGGATAAATTACATGATTGTTCCAGCGGCCATGCTAACTCAAGAGAGAGAGATACATTTTTGCCACATATATTCGTAACAAATTAAAACTTTTAGCTATTGTCATTTTTAAGTTAAAAAAATAATATGGAAGTCATAACATGGCGCCCGCCTTAATTTTTTTTTGTATTTTGAAAGTTTGAAAAATACACTAATGTAACACATTTAAGCATTTAAATAAACAATCTTATAACTATAAAGTTTGATGATTTGTAAGTTTTGTAATAAGTTCAGTTATGTCTATTTCATATTCAGTTTGTGGAAGCGCACACACTTTATGAATACTTCTACGTAGCACACCATTGTTTGTACGAACGGGATGAACGTCCACCACTCTAGCCAACCGCCAGTTCATGGGGGGAAATATTGTTCTCCTTAAGAAGCACTAGCGTCCCTATACAGGGTGTTCCACCGGGAACTGCCGCGATCGATTTCTCGAAAAGCAAGCTTTGAAATATTTTGAAAATTTGGTAACAATATAAAATCAGTGGGGGACATACAACTAAAATATTTTGACAGCTCTACCACTTCCGATTATACCGGAAGTTAATGTCAACTTGCTTATTTTAAATGGAATACCCTATATATGAATTACTTTTTATAATATATTACTATAATATTCTATACCTAAGTCCAACCGTTTTTAACTTATTTCAAATTTTATGTCAAAAATGACGTTTGCAAGCCATTACATAACCATCGATTTATTAAACATTTAGTTATAATTTGTATAGTCTGAGGAAATGGTACTGAATATAAAAATACATCTTGTTGCTGGTCCCAGATTATTCCCAATGTTTTTACTGTTTTATTTAAAGATATGATATATTCTGAATTTTTTGCATTTGATCAGTTGGTACCTGATGTATCGATGAAAATTTTTGGTTTATTTGATAACCATTTTCTTAGGGGTAAACCTGCATCAGCTAATGTTTTTTTCAATGCTAGTTTTTAAGTTTCGAGCTTACTTCACATCATGAGCACCGCAAATTAAATCGTCCATATAAAAACTGTTAAGAATAGCGTCGCTAGCTATAGGATCTGTATCTATAAAATCAAGACCTATCTGATGCAACGTTCGTGTCGTTAAAAAAGAAGCACTTGCTATTTCGTACGTGACTGTATTTAATCGTTTGTATTTTTACGCCACGCTATTGTAAATTACGTTACGCAAATGAATGTGTCTATACATTTTAGTGATACCTGCTGTAATAACAACATTAAACGTACGCATGCGCAAAAAACAAATAAATCTTCCTGTATGGTCGGACCTACTTTTAAAACGTCGTTTAAAGATATACCGGTTGAAGTTTTAAAAGAGGCATCAAAAACCACCGTGACTCGTGTAGTGGTACTATCTTTAACCACCGCGTGGTGTGGCTGGTAGTTATGGATATCATTTGGCTTATCAAGATCAGTATTCTGCCGTCCAAAGCTAAACTCCCGTATTTGAGAAAAAGTTAAAATGGCGTAAAATTGCAATTAAAGTTAAATGTGTAATATAGCTTCAAATAATATTCTGAGATGATCCAAAATCTCATGACATCATATAAAGAAGACGTGGAAATCAATTTTTAATGTAAAATATGTTTATTTGGTGATTTTTATTAAATAAAAACCGATTCGGGGAATTGCCTTAGTGAAAGTAGAACTTTTTACTTAAGGAAATACCCGTATTGAAGTAATACGGTGAAAATCCTTGGGAGAATTTGGACAATACAAATGAGGAAACTCGTATTTATCCAGATTTTTTTAATTACCAATGTTTGATTATGTGAAAACCAGTATTATAAAAACTTATTGAATAAAAAAGCCATTTACAGGTTAAAAAATTTTATTGACCAAAAACTTTCTATAAAATTATGAACGGTATAAAAGTGTAAATTCAAAAACATCGAATTAAATTATTTTTTTGGTAGATCTATCCAAAGTTGTTTTCTATTATCGGGAATGATATCTCCAAGAGTTTTTAAGATATTGTCTACTTTGTATTGTTCGAATCCGTTTGGCTCTCGCTTAATTTCTGGATCTGGCAAGTTCGGTATATATTTTTTTGTAGAAAATCGAGTTTTTTCCATTCTCCATCAATACTGTTTTCTTTAAAATACAATTCAAACTCGTTTCGCTTTACCAAAACCTCAGTTAGTTTAGAAATATATACCCTTGGAGTTCCTTTTTAATTTTTGCTTGGGACGATAAGTTTTTCCAGAGTTGAAAATCTTGGAGACACATTTTTTTAATATGCACCCTTTTCTTATTGCACATTTCAACAGCACGTACAAAATCCTCGAAGTCGTATACCTTTTTAATCCGTTTTAGTGATTCTCTCCACCTGGTGGTGAAAGGAATCTGCGGACATAAAGGTATGTCCGGCCTCAAAATACTTTATGGTGATCGTTTCTGCAGAAATTCCATGTGAATTTACCATATGAACCAAGAAGGAATATAATGCCCAATTTTTGTTCTGACTGGAACAATTATCAAGCCACAAAATGAAATGTTTAACATCTCTATGGTGCATAAAAAATGCTCTAAATGTACTAATTATGTCTTCTTGATGTCGGCCACTTATCGCCTCATGCCATAGAGCAGCAAATGGAAGCCTTCCAGAAGAAATTTTGCCAACAGGTACAAAACTTTCATTATATGCGATAAGCCTTTGATTAAAATAGCCTTTTATACATTTCTAATCGTGGAAGCATGATGATTTTTTGAAGATCAACTGACACGCAAATGGTATCTTTATCATGTATCTTTTCCTTATCTAATGAGTACCGCTGTCGAGAATCTTTAGCCTTATTTATATGTTCATTCCAAGTGCAGCAGATTTCGCAGTCGTCACTCAAAGAATCAGCCGTATGTTCAGGATTATGTAGTTGAAACGATTCACACAGTTCACACTCTTCATTACCTAATTTGGCAAAAGATATATTCTTGGACTTGAGAACTTTCCTATACTTTTCATATGAACATATAAATTCGGGAAATTTTTTTGAAAATCTTGAAACATCAAAGTAACAGTCACATCGCTGGGTAAATACAAGCGATTTGGCGCATGTTCTCGTCTATAGTGGGAAATTAAAGGATTAAATGTTATTCGGGGTAGCTTTCGACCCCGTTTATCATCTTCGTGATGAATTTGAGACTTTGTTTTTGTACTGTTCCATACTGATTGTACTATCCAGTCGTTTGTTTTTTTATAGCCTAATGTAGTTAAATAAAATATCTTGCAAACGCGTCTTTTAGTGCCACTCATATCTTTAAAATAATATGTGAATGTTTTATTTTTTTTTTTGAGCCTTCAGTTTTTCTCCTTGGTGTTTTACATTCGGTTGAGTTCATTACAAATGATTTTTGTTCTTTTAAGTTAAGTTGCCAAAATTCGTTATTTATCTTAAATCTCTGTTCTTCTGAAAAAGCAGGTATGCATTTAAATTTGCAATTTTGATGGCAACTACTTGCCACTTTATGGATCCTCCTATTTTTTTCTTTTTTGACTTCTAATCTAGCGTTTTTATTTAATTTATATTTTTTTCTTTGCCTTTCTGTACCCTTTTTAGTTAGAGTATTGACAATCGCAAAGGAATCTACAAACAAGAAAAAATTTTATGTTCTAGCAAAAACAATAAATATTTTATAAGAGAGTTATATGATAAATTTTTCTTTTAGAGAATTAATAACGAAAGGCATTCCCATATTATATCTGTAATATTATTTTCTCATTAGGCTCCTCATAAAGCTGCTATATTTATAATATAATTGTTATAAAAATTAAAA
This sequence comes from Listronotus bonariensis, assembly GCA_014170235.1. Taxonomy (NCBI): domain Eukaryota; kingdom Metazoa; phylum Arthropoda; class Insecta; order Coleoptera; family Curculionidae; genus Listronotus; species Listronotus bonariensis. Next base: position 11,622 of record JACEGR010004407.1, read on the forward strand.
AACATAATCTTACCCAAGTCATCAGATTCTGGGTCTTCAGGTCCATCTAATGCTCCCCTAAGTCCTTATTGGTATTTTCAGGTTTTGTTGTACGGTTTTCCTCCAATAAATTAGAGGCTTGCACCTCGTCTGTATCTACAAAATAAAAAGAAGTATAAATATGCAAAAGTATATCTATAAATTATATAATAATCATAATATTTATTTATTATTATTATGTAATTTAAAATTTCTTTAAAAAACTCATGGCCTGATCAAACAGACTCAGCAGCTTATAATTACATGTGTAATAACATTAACTAACCAATAAAACTCATAAGAGACTCTTCATTTCTTGACACACAATTTTCTATATTGTTAATAAATTCTCCATCATGAGTCACAACTTCACCAACATATGTATCATCTTCCAAAAATATTGGTAACTTTTGATTGCTGGTTACCTTTAAATGTATATCATTACCATTATTTTGTATTTCCATTCCTCCTTCAAATAAGTCATGAATTTCTTCGTTTGGCTCTACAAAATTTTAAGGACAATAATAACTTTTTATTTTCTAGTAATTCTATTTTTCATGAATAAATAATTCTTGAACTACTTTTTATAACTAACGCAATCCTAAATAGACATACCCTGTATATAAAAAATATAAAATAAATAAATAAATAAATAAAATATTGCACATTGACTTACCATTGGACATAACGGAAGATTGCACTTCACCATTCTGTATAACAGAACTGTTTGATATTCTAATAAACTGTCCATCCTGATGGTTATTTACTTCACCAATAATTTTATTTTCATCTTCGCGAAAGAGTGGGACATTTTCTAGCCTCGCTAAAGTTAGAAGTTTTTTCCCCTTACTCCAGACGAATTCATTTTAAATATGCAATTGAAATTTTACGCACAACGTGAAAAACTACAAATTAAATCTAACAAACACATTTTTCGCCATTTGTATCAAATATTACTTTTAAAAAAATTATCAAAACAATGCGATTTGACACGACGTTCTTCTGCTCAGTCTATCGTCTTGCAACGGAGTGATAAAAGTCAGCTAAAGACAAACACGTGTTTGTAATTATTTTCCCGCGTTAATAGTGCAGTCGCTACGCATTAAACCCGTATTTGAATTTTACTAAGCGAATTGCACGTATTTGATTTCAAATACGGGTATAGCAGATAGTGAAGCGAGAATACGGGAATCTACCTTAGTATTTGGTGTCTTTTGTGCAAATACGAGTTAAAAATGTATCGATTTTTAGGGTTTTTGCGCTAAATACGAGGTTATAACATAGGAAAAATGAAACTTTTGAATGTTTTAATATACTGGAACACAATATCTCATTTTTCGTTTTTTTTTCAAATACGGGGGTTTAGCTTAGGACGGCAGTATTAATCTTGGTCATATGACCTAAGCTTTCATATTCTGCAAAACAATCATTGTATAGCTAACGTAACTCATCATCCCAAGCTCATTTTTTTTCCATAGACTTAAGCCGTTTTATAGCTGAAGAAAGAGATTCGCCTAAATCGGTATAATTTTCTTTTAAAGGTAGTTTTAATATGCAACTACCGGTGTGATCTTGAGTTTGCAAAAATGCATTTCGCATTTTAATTCTTCATTTGAAAGTTTATTATGAGATGATAACATATGATCCGTCTGCCAAAAATTTCTAATTGTTTATCAAATGAATCTGAATTTTGTGTAAGGAAACAATTTGTCGAGATATTTGTAGAATGACGTGTATTTGTATCATTTAATGCATGACTAAAGGACCTGCTATTATCCAACCAAGTTTGGTTTGCTGGAAAATAGGACTATATTTGCTACTGATAAGTTAAAAAAGCAAAGAGAGGGAAATAAAGCCGAAAATTTGAGGTTAAAAGCCAAACAAAATTATTATACCGGTCAGAGTTAATTTTTTTTTGCTTTTGAAGTTAATTTTAATAAAAATAGCAATGATATGGGTGAGAAATCGGATGAGGGATTAGTCCAATGACAACTTAAAGAATTTATTATTACGATCGATGTAGAAACTGCTTAATCTTTACAATGTAAGTGTCTTTTTTCAACTAAAATTATTATTTTATTTATATATAAATGCTAGACATAGAGTGAAAAGCGTAAAGCTTTCTCGCCCTATTTATTTTTATTATCTTCAGTACTATTAAAGCATATTTAGTAAATTACAGCAAATTATTTTCTGAAAGATGTTGTCTTCTATGTCTATAAAAAAATTCTATCAGGAAAAAATTCTATAAGCTGAAGGAAAGTATAACAAATAGAGAAGAAAAATTTTCTAAAATAATGACATTTCTAGAAAAACAAGCAGAAAAAAGACATAAAGAAATAATGTTACTTTTGCGAAATGAAGGCAAAAAAAGGCAGAAAAAGACACTTTAAAGAGAAAGATAAGGAACTTTTTGTTTTATATTATTAAGAATAACTTAATTCTTTTTTATATAGGTTTGTTGTTAATTTTTTTTATCAAGAATTTAACAGGGTATTTTTAATTTTTTAATTTATGTAGTTTGTTAGAAATCTAAAGTTTATTTTAATAAAATGTCATTTATTTTAATAAAATGTCAATTTTAAGTTTTTCTTACAGTGTTAAATTAATCATTATTAGTATTGTTTTATTTTAAATAATAGAATAGTACAATTAAGTTGTTTTAAAAGTGTTACAGAATACATTTTTTAATGATAAGTAGTTGTTACTTTAAATTTTTTAAAACCCAATAACCTTACCTAAATTTTTAAATATCCATAAAGATTGAGTTAAATTTATTTTGTTTTTTTTTTTGTTAGAAAAAATTATTTGGGTGTAAGTTTGGCATGATAAAAAAATGATATAAATAAATTGTAATAATAATATTTTCATAGAATCAAAAAAACAACTTAAAAAAACATTAATTTTTTAATAATATAAAGGTAAGGAAAATAATTGGGCAAATCTATCTAGTTTTTCTATTACCACGGTATTGCCATTTTTCTGACGTATATTGACTTCTTCATGGTTATTATCTCTATCAACATCATCAATCTGTAGCCATTCATCTGAATTTTCATAACAAGAATTGTGTAAATCCCAACATGCTACAATAATTCTTGGTGTCTTTGTAGGGTTATTAAGATAAATGTGTTTAAAAATTCTAAGCCTTTCCTTCAGTAAACCAAATATATGTTCCACTTTAATTCGTGTCTTGCTGCGATTATTATTAAAGGTGGTTTTAATTCTGGTTAAATTGCCCAAATCTCTATAAAAATTGTAAACCAACACTTTAATTAATTAATTATAATGTGTTTTATGAAAATTATTTTCATTAATTTTGGATTAGTAATTTAGAAAGTTAAATCCCTTCTATTGTTATTTCCACAACAACATAGCTCATATAGCAATCAGCTATTTTTATTCATAAAGTTTTATACGCAAACATTTAAAAAATACAAAACAAGCATTGTAAGATACATTTTTTAAAATTTGCACAAGTCGTCAACCTACACCAATTAATGATATTAAATGAGGAGTGACTTATCAAAACGCATTATGTCACCTAAATCCAGTTTCTCAATAATGAGCAAACACGATTTACAGCTAAACCAAAATGGTTTGGAGTAAACTAATGGGTAAAATCCAGATTTATACATCGGCAGATATAGAAAATGACTTTTTTAAATACAAAATAGCAGAGGTTTCTTAAAAAATTAATAAAATGCTAGGACAAAATGCGCTTTGATTCATCATATAGGACAAAATCGATTTTGATGCAATTCTCGTGAGAAATCTGGAATTTAAAACATTACCAATTTTTTAGTTTTATAGTTAGGATTTATTATTTAAGTTTTTTTTTATTAGTCTTTTAACAACAAATAAAAACGTAAATCTTATTTAGGAGTTTCTAATAAAATTTAAAGCAGGAGAAAGATTGATTTATTAAAAAAAAACAGAAGGCTTTATTGTTATATTTTAGATATGCCTTAGTTCCTTTTCTTCTTCAACACAAAGACACTCTTCATCCAAATCATCAGCGTCGTCTATTACCTCCAAGTTTTCTTGAAATACCTTATTGTAAAAAACAAAAGTGGATAATGGAATAATTTCTTCCCAATTCAATCCAATTTTTTTTTCTAAAAGCATACGTATGTCATTCTTCTTTTCCGGTTTTATCCTATTAGTGAGGGGTCGAACGGAACGCACTTTCAAGTTTTGAGATGTCGTCATACCGATATGTAGGCTCCACTTTAATTTTAATTTCTATCCCTTTATTACTTCTCAATTTTTGAAGAAAGATCCTTTTCATTTCACTTATTCCTTCAACTTTTTTGAGAACTTTTGCCAAACCTTTATAATCTTTAATATGCCAATCGGCTCCTAAAACTTTGATATCTGCAACCTCTTTATACATTTTGTGGTATTCATTAGGGTCAAGAATTTCTTCAACTCTTCGCAGTTTCTTTTCAACTTGGCCAAAGACTCTATCCGCTGGTAAGTACGAGTGGCCGCGCAACGGAAAGTAACAAGTTATATTTTCTACGTGTTGCGGAGACTCTTTAAGCAACCAATAGGCAAGAGCGTGCATGACATGTTGGTTCTTATACGAACAAAGTGGGAAGTTCGGGGCCTGTCCAGTTGGACCGTATAGGAATGCATACGCGCGGAACTACGAGTTTCTCTGTTGGGAACCGTAAGTGGAGGAGGGAGGGTATGAAAAGCCTTAGCCTTTGCTTTATAAATAGCAAAACAGGCAATTAAATGTTGCTTTTCTTGTCCGTCTGCACAGGATTGTATCTCAGATCTAGTTCTTGGAGACCGCGTAAAATATTATTCATTACTCTTTGAAAAGTTGCCGGGGAATTTTTAAGACCAAAAGGCATTCTTAAAAATTCAGAGTGACCTAAATCAGTACTAAAGGCTGTTTTGGGAATATCCTCTTCGTTCATTTGTATTTTATAAAAACCGTTAGCAAGATCAAGGGTTGTAAAATAATGGGCTTTACCTAGTTTATCTAAAATTTCGGTTATTTGAGGCAAAGGAAATTTGTCATCTATCGTGACCTTGTAAGGTGATCTGAAATCTATGCACATGCGCTATTTCTGTTTGCCGGACTGATCTAATTTTTTAGGTACTATCCATATTGGGGATAACCAAAGGGAATTTGAATGTCTAATAATATTTTGTTCTAATAAATCTGAAATTTGGCTTTTTACCTCTTCGCGGTGTATTTCTGGATATCTATAGGTTTTAGTATATATTGAGGTGTCGTCAGTTAATTTTATATTATGTTTAATGGCATTTGTAAAAGATAAGGGTATACCTTCACAGTGAAAAATATCCCTAAATGCATGGCAAAGTTTACGAATTTCTGTTTTTTCCTTGTAATTACAATGATCTAACTTAATGTTTTTTAGATTAGCTTTAGGTAAATTGTCAAGTTCTTTTTCTGGTTTTTCGTATGATACCGGGTGATCTATAAAATTGAGTTCATTTAAATTTATTTTTCGATATCAAAAGGTTCAAGAAATTGGAGCTCTATAGGGTTTTCTCTTGGATTTAAGGCGGTAGTAAAAGTTTGATAATTTTCTATTTTTACAAGACATTCTGGGATTTCAATATGTCCTAGTTTTTGATAAGGAAGAATACCATAACCGCTTGGTATATTAACAGGAATTTGGATTTTTTGAATAGTTCTTGGTTCAATAATATAAGAAAACATATTTTTAATATTTTCAGAATTTTTCTCATTTTTGTGTTCATGACGTATCGGAATTTCTGTATTAGGCAATTTTAACAAAGATTTACTAAAATCTAAATTAGCATTTAATTGCTTAATTAGATCTAAACCTATTAATCCTCCAAACTTATTAGAAAAATCAAAAAGATAAAATTTATGTGTACCAGGGGTATCAAAAGTTGGAAAAATTGGCAATGTAGCAACTTCGTTATGAAAAGATGTTGCGTGGGCAGTTTGTACTTGAAAAATTTCTTCTTTAATAAGATGTGGAGAAATTTTGGTAAGCAATTTGAGGGTTAATGAAACTTCTTGTACTTCCTGTATCTAATAAAAATTTAGCATTTAATTCAGGGATTAAAATAAATTGTAACTGAATATTGTAATTATTTAGAAATATTATGTCTGGTTCGAATTCAGGCTCGTTTGAGTAAATTTGCATTTTCCGTTTTATTGTTTTGGGTATTTTCGTAAAATTGAGTATTTAAGTTATCTACGATATTTGGTTGACCTGTATTTAAATAGGAAAAATCTGTATTATTGTTGTGCTAACAATAAAAAGCCATTAATGCACTTTTAGGAACTATATTTCATAAAAGTAAACTATTACAAAATACACAAAAGTACAAGTTAGCCATCTGAACAGAACTGTACCACCACGGCTAATCACCGCGCCAATAGTCGAGTCGATGCCTGAGTCACTAGATTTATTAATTTATGACAATCATGCTTAGGCAACCAACTATACATTATAATACATCTTTCCCCTTTAAGATTACAAATTTAATTTGTGTGGGGGTTTGACAAGTCGACCAGAACGCGTCTTAACAGTTTTTACAATGGCGGGTTCTGGACTGGACTTCGGACTAACATCTAAATTAGTATCGAGCTTATATGGACTCGTAGGCCTTGGAGGGTCCACACATTCTGTTAAGTTAGTATCATTAATGAATGGTGAGTTTTGGGACTTCACACAAAAATCATTAGTGGACTCTCTCAAGTGGATACGGTTCCTTCTAACAATATCACCATTTTCAGTCTGAATAATATATGAGCGAGGACTTTCATGTCTACTGATAACTTGTCCCGGTTCCCAACATTTTTTAACTTGATTGAAAATAGTGACATTTTTACCTGGCTGTATGTCTGACAATGGTTTAGCACTCTTATTAAAATTGGATTTATTTCTATTTAACCTATACTCTAATCTATTCTTAACATCTTTACAAAGTACAGGAGTCAAAAGATCTGCTGACATTGGAATTTTAGTTTTACAAACGCGACTCATTAAAAGCTGAGCAGGTAAATAGTTAATAAATTTGAGAGGCGTATTGCGATATTGAAGTAGTGCTTCAAACACATCTTTACCTTCCTCCCTCGATTTTTTAACTAATTTTTTAGCTATATCAACACCTTTCTCTGCTAAGCCATTTGATTGAGCATAATTAGGACTTCTTGTGACTAATTTAAAATTCCATTCCTTGGCAAATTTTTGCATTAAAACACTACCAAAAGGTATATTATCGCAAACCATTGTGTCAGGACATCCAAATTTTGCAAAAATAGATTTTAGTTTAAGAATAACCTCTGACGCAGACTTATTTTTTAAAGAAACAATTTCAAGCCAGCTAGAGGATGCATCATATACTATTAAAAAGATCGAGTCTGCAAAAGAAAAAATATCAGAACCAATTCTTTGCCAGGGCCTTTCGGGCAATTCATAAGGTTTTAAAGGTTCTTTTATATTTTTCCTCGCATATTTTTCACATATTTTACATTTTTTAATAAAATTTTCAATTTCTTGGTTCATTAAGGGCCAATAAAATATCTGCCTTGCTCTTAATTTAGTTTTTTCTATTCTTATATGACCTTCATGAAGTTTTTCTAACATGTATGGTCTAAGATTATGTGGTACAATTAATTTATTGCCAAAAAATAAAAGATCATCGCACACAATTAAATCATTTTTAAGTTTAAAATATTGTCGAATATTTAAAGGAATTTTATTTTTATCGGGCCATCCACTAGTTACAAAATTGATTACTTGACATAGATCACTATCTTTTTTAGTTACTTGCTTTAATTCTAGTTTTCTTTCATCTGAGATAGGCAAATAGTTTACTAGTGAATGAATTGCTAACCCTAGTTCGGGATCATTACAATCAGGAGTATTTAAATAAGCTCTAGATAAGGTATCTGCTAAATACAAATATTTACCTTGCTTATACATAACATTCAAATCATAATTTAACAATCTTAGACGCATTCTTTGCAATCTAGGAGTTACATCATACAAGTCTTTTTAAAAATTGAGACAAGTGGTTTATGGTCACTGTGAATGACAACATTTTTAACACCATAAATCAGAAAATGAAATTTTTGACAAGCAAAACTGATAGCCAACATTTCCTTTTCTATCTGGGCATACTTAACCTCACTTTTGGTTAAGCTCCGAGAGCAAAATGCTATAGGGTGCCCTTTTTGTAAAAGACATGCACCTAATCCATCTTTGGATGCATCGGTTTCAATTATAATATCAGCGGACGGGTCAAAAAACGCAAGAACTGGTGCATTGGATAATAAATGTTTTAATTGGCTAAGAGAATTTTCATGTTCATCTTTCCAAGACCACTCAACATCTAATCGCGTTAAATTTCTTAAGGGCGCTGTTATTTTAGATAAATTTGGGATAAACCTACCTAAAAATTTAGCCATTCCCAGTAATCGTAAGATATCACTTTTTGTTGTGGCCTGGGCATATTTATTATCGCATCAACATATGATTCACACGGTTCAACACCTTTTTCAGAGAAAAACTGACCCATAAATTTAACTTGCCTAGCTTTAAACTGAACTTTATTCTTGTTAAATTTAATATTAAATTTTTTAGCCCGTTCAAGGACCTGCCTTAAATTTTCATCATGTTCTTGCTCAGTAGAACCTGTAATAATAAGATCATCAAAGTATAACCCAACGCCGTTAATATCTCCAAATATTTCACACATTTTACGCTGAAATACCTCCGGAGCAGACTTAATTCCCAAAGGTAACCGTAGAAACCGATAGCGTCCAAAGGGCGTACCAAAGCTACAATAATCTGAGCTCTCATCTGTAATTTTTACTTGGAAATAGCCATCTTTCATATCAAAAACTGAAAAGTATGACTTATTTGACAATTTACAAGCTATTTCTTCCACAGTTGGGATGAGAAACAATTCTCTTTCTATTGCTTCGTTTAAATATTTTGGATCCAGACATAATCTCAAATCATTATTTTTTTCTCAACTATAACAAGAGGATTAAGCCATTCAGTTGGCTTATCAATTTTATTTATGATTCCGTCTTTTTCTAACTGATCTAATTTACTTTTTACCCTGGAATGCAAGGCTTGCGGTATCCGTCTGATCTGCTGCACATGTGGCACAGCATCTTTTTTCAAAATAATTTAATGGGGTTTTGGGAACTCCCCCAGCCCTTCAAAAACCATTGGATAATTATTACAAACGTCATTAAAAGATTTAAAGTTGGTAAAATTAAGATGATCTATTCTTTTAATTAGACCCAACTTTAAACAACCAGTTAAACCTAATAATGGTAACTGATCTTTATTATGTACAACAGCAAAAGAAATTTTTTCTTTTTTACCGTTTACTTTGCATTGCAGAGTGACCTCACCTATAGGCTTAATTCTGAATTTATCACTACCATATGCTACTAAAGTTATGTTCGATTTGGACAACTGATGCTCGCCAGATAAATTATTATAACAATGAAATGGCAAGACACTTACCTCCGCGCCTGTATCTAATTTAAATTTAATTTTTTTATCCGCTACTTCTATGTCTTTGAACCACACAGATTCACTCGAAGCTATACCAGGACACTTGCCACTTTGGTCTATTGAACCGATTTGTTTCGACACTGCACTTACGTAGAACTCGTCACATCACTATTAGTGAAACTGCCTTCTTTATTTACCTCTAATTCATGCACAGTTTTCTTCTTTCCTTTGCCTGAATCCTCTGTTGTCTCCTTGTATCGACATACACTTGCAAAATGATTCTCTTTATGGCATTTCTTGCACACTTTTCCAAAAGCAGGACACTTGCCTTTTGCATGCTTTAGTCCACAATAACTGCACTCTTTTTCTTGTGATTTTTTACCAAATTTATTTTCCTTTTTCTTTACTACATTGACTGCTACTTCTTGCTGAAGTATTTTACACTGTGATTTGCTAGCTTCTATCGCTTTACACATTTTAATCGCATCGGTAAGTTTCAAATCTGATCTTTGCAACAATCTTTCCTGCGTGTCTTTACTGTATACTCCCATGACAATCCTATCACGTATCATTTCCTCTGGGGCTGAATAACCAGTGGTTTTAACTGCTTTCCTTAGTTCTGTGATGAATGAGTCGAACGACTGCCCTTCTTTCTGACAAATGCTATTAAAAACAAACCTCTCAAAGATTATGTTTTTCTTTGGTGCACAGTGTGCTTCAAAAGCTGCCTTAACCTCTTTTAGGGATTTTTTCTGTTCTACCGTTAAATCAAACGTGTTAAAAAGTTCTAATCCATCGTCTCCAATCAGATTAAGAAAAACAGCAACTTGTTTTTCCTCACTTTTCGAGGCCAAGTCGGTAGCCGTAAGAAAATAATCAAATTTCTGTACAAATAACTTCCAACTTTCTGCGATGTTACTATCATCCAAGGACAGCGGCTGTGGTGGCCTAAACATCGACTCCATTTCTTCCAGACGCGTACTTTTTGCAAGGCACAAATTCTCCAGTCAGTCGACACTAATTTCTTCTTATTAAGCTAAAACAACGACTTTCCACACCGAAATTTTAACTCGCCAGTCAACCTGACACCATGTATTATTGTTGTGCTAACAATAAAAAGCCATTAATGCACTTTTAAGAACTATATTTCATAAAAGTAAACTATTACAAAATACACAAAAGTACAATTGTTAGCCATCTTAACAGAACTGTACCACCACGGCTAATCACCGCGCCAATAGTCGAATGCCTGAGTCACTAGATTTATTAATTTATGACAATCATGCTTAGGCAACCAACTATACATTATAATACAAAATCATAGGGTTGGTCATAGTCAATTTCTGAATAGTTATAGTTATTAGGATCAAAAGTGTAATTATTTTCATGGATAATTACTATTTTCAAAGCTACAGGGTTCCTCAAGTAAAGTAATTTGTTGTTCAGACGTTTGCTGAAGAACTTCTTGGTTATATAATTCTTGAGAAATAAATTTATTATGAATAACCGATAGTCAATCCAGAAGAAGTATCCATCGGTTCTATATTTCTATTTAAATTTGTTCTTCGAGACACTTGTCCGAAATTTTGATTATTAAAATTATTAAAGGGGGTCTTTGCTGATTAAAATTCTGAGGTCTTTGCTGCGCAAAACCTTGGTTTCTAAAAGTATTTTGAGAGTTATTATTATTGGAAAAATTCGGTCTTTGTTGACTGAATGACGTATTAGGCTGTGAAAAATTAGGTCTTTGAGCAAAAGGATTATTTTGTTGCGCAAAATTATTAAAATTATTTTGTTGTGGAAAGCTAGAAAAAGGTCTCTGGTAATTAAACGTTTGAGGTATGTAAGTCTGTTGTGGTACATAAGTTTGTCTTGGTATATAGGTCTCAATTGGTCTATATTGGGGTATATTAAATCTTTGATTTTTATTTTGAATAATTGGTTGTTTAAAATTTGAATATTGAGCATTTTTAAAGGAAATAAAATTTTCTTCTTCACGCACATAAGACATAGCTTGTTCTAAGTTATTAGGATGTTTTAGACGCGTTACTAATTGTAAGTTGTAAGGTAAACCATTTAAAAAAGTTTTAAGAGCAAAAGATTCGTAATGATCAATTTTTATTCTTTTAACTTCTGGTGATTCTGGACTAGCATTTAATTTAGCAAAAAGCAAGCTTCTACAATCTTGTATTCTCATACCAAATAATAGAGGACTTTCATTTTTAAAGGGTTTTAAGTTTAATAAGTCTTGGATTAAGCAATCAATTGATCTGTGATCGGAAAATGTTTGATAAAGTACATCTTTTATAAGTTCCCAACTATTAAGTTCAATTCGTGAAATTATTAATTCTGCGGCTCTACCACTTAATTTACTTAAAATAGTGTCGAAAATAACAGTATTAATTGGATCATTAGCATTATTTCTATTTTTAAAAGCTTTTTGAAAATTTTCTACAGCAATTATATATCTATTTAATAATTTTGGATTACCATCAAAAACAGGAATGTTATCAGCTTGATATCTTAAGAGTTGATAATTTGGATTAGACATTGTATTGCTATTGGAACCAGTATCTGATTGGTTTATAGATAAAGTATTTAAAGATTCGATGAGTGAATCTAAATTAAATTCGTTAATTAAATCTATTTTGAAGACTAGTTACACTCTGTACAATAAAAATATAAATATTTTTAGTTGTTGGTTTAAAAATAAACTTATGCTATTTTGCAGATTAAAATAAGCAGACTTGCTTAATTAAATAATTGTTATCAGAATAGAAATAGTTTTACGTTATAAATACGCTATAAATAGGGGTGAAACAAAATAATAAAAATAAAAGGAAAATATCGATACAATGGTACAGGAAAAATAAAAATATTTTTGGACTTACAGTACTATGAAGATTGGTATCAGTTTCATTGGTTTCTTCTTAAATCTACGTTTCTTCTTAATCTACCTTAACCTAGGCCTAGAGAATCTGGATTCTTGATGGCTTCTTATGGCGCCTTAGATCGGCACTATCTACCATACGAAGTCACCTTCCCTGGTCCAATCGATGTCTTCAGGTCCTTGTGAACACACTGGTTGGACGTTGGAAATTCTCCAGGGACTTGCTGAAGTTGGCCTCTGTTGAAGTTTTTCCTTCAGGATTCTTGATGTCGTGTGTCGCCTTAGATCGGCACTATCTACACGGCACTCCTCGTCGTTGTCGTTTCCTTGCCACCTTAGATCGGTACTATCTGCTTCGACAACTTCTCAGACGTTCCGTAGGTTTTTTTTAGGCGAATTTTGAAAAAACCGTTCTAATATGCCCTTAACACGTCCCAAAATGCTACCTTGACTGCGCCAGTTACAATACGGGCCGAAGGAATGATGTTTTTAAAAACAATTTTTCTTGAGAAAAACACTTTTATTTTTCACCAAACTCGAAAATTGTAACAAAATTTATTTTTTGAGGGAACGGGAACGAAAACTAAAGTTACAACAGTTTAGACTCAACTAACAGAAGTGTAATAAAATATTATTTCTAGCTATATTTATAAACTTTCTTATCTCTATTTCTAGGAGTGGCAATTAATGCTTATAAAGTAAGTTTACAGGATGTAACTTGCCTGCATCGTGCCATGAGTTCAGAGCCACTTCAAACTCATTTTTGTCCTAGATTGGACTAAATGCGTTTTGATAAGTTACTCCTCAAATTGGTTTACCATATATTATGGGTGATAAATATTACATACTTATAAGGTGGCAAAACCATGGGAAAAGAGGATAAGTAGTTGTTATCACCTAATATGTGGTATTCGGGTCCTGGAAAATAATTCAACATTTTTCCATTGTTTTTTTACATCATTATAAAAGCTTCTGTTATGTAACATCTAAAAAAACTGTTTATGGGAACTTTTTAAATAAAAATATAGGAAATTGCCCCTTAAGTTTCATACCGTAGTTAGGAAACACCCTGTACATCTGCGAACCCTGATAACTAATATACATAAATATATATACTGATCGTCCAGTTTCAACATTAATAAATAATTAGTAAAAATTTTGGTAGCTGTAACAACCGCTTTTAATCTAATACTGCGATTTAAATTTTCATTTATAGAGGGTGTAATTTTATTGATGGCTAAAAATACAGGATATGATTCCCTAAGCTACAGGACTGTTAAAGTTTTAAGAAAAATGTGGCATTTTTATCATAACTTTCAAACTGTTGAGATATTTTAATAAAATTTGGCATGCACCTACTAAGCACCAATAAGCATTTTTTAATGTAAAAGGTTTTCAATTATTTCTACCAGTGCCAGTGGCATCTTCACAAGATATACACAGAAAATTAAAAATCATTGGTTTTCCCAAAAATTACTTTTAAAATAATAAAATGTCAATTTATTTTGCAAAAATTTGACTTCCTGACCTTTTCTTGTCTGATGCACCGTTTTCGCGTATGTTTGGTACAACAAAATGATTTGAAACTGGTGGGTTAGTGCCCTTTATAAAGTTTTTATGCAAAAACAGTTCATCGGAAAAAAGTTATTTTTTGAAAAACCAATGGCGTACCATGTGTTTTTAAGGCGCGCTTGTGGCTGCTCCGGTTATATCGGCAAGCGTCGATCTCCGGAGTTAAGCAGTGAAGTGCGCGCCCATAACTTGGATGGGTGACCGGCGTTGTTTCGGTTTTGGGCAACGGCACGCGGTGTTCTGCTCGGGGGTGAACAAACGGGACCGAGCAACAACCATCCAAGTTATGGAATGAATGGTGTGTGAATGGGATGACCCCGAAAGGGCGAGAAAAACAAATGTGTTTTTTAGAAATCTTTAGTATTTATCCTATATGGACGCTAGTGCTAAACATATTTAAAAATATTCTACTTTAAAAAAATCTTAGTACGAGAATATCTCGAACAATTTTTTTTTAGAACTTTTAACACCCTGTAGCTTAAAAGTTGGAAGGTTTAGGACATATGTTAATATTAACTTTTCTTTCTGAAAGAAGCTAAGAAATCTTGTCCTGTATTTTTAGCCATCAAATAAATTACACCCTATATAGCTGTCCTGCTGTTCAGTGGGAGTTTTAAATTTAATATTACAACTATTAATCGCTCTTACAACACCTAAATAAAAGTGAATTTTATTATACTTATTAGGTAATAAAATAAGGAAAGAAAAATGTTTTTTTTTTAATAATTTATTACTAGCTAAAGTTATTTATTGGTACACCAAATGGCTTTTGACTGAAGTCCTTCAGCCATATAATTTATTATTTATTCAAGAATTGTATTTTTTTACAAAAATACATATTTACTTACCTGGGAAGCCACAAATACTTCGGAATTGTTCTGTAATGACATCCACTTTACTTGGTACCTAATTTTTAAAAGGAAAAATGGTCCAGGATTATGCGATTAGCGGATTTTTTTCTGGAAAACTAAGCAAGCTAAGTAAAAATATATAGACACAAAAAACATGTGTATTGGATTTTGGAGTTGCATCCGGAAATAAACATAAACATTTCAAAAAGTTAGTGGCGTACATTTTTTTGTCAATAATATATGCGTCCCACGCCACCACTGCTCTTACTAATTAAAATTAGCAAAGCAAAATTTTATTAAAATCGGATCAGGCATATTTAAGATATTATTAAAAACCAGATTTTATTTTTAAAATTTAACACTCTGTATCTTAGAAACAAAGATTTTTCAGACCCATGTTCATACGACTGGCTTAAGAATACACCCCTAAATTTTATTACCGCAATTAGGAAACACCCTGTGTATACTATACATATTAGGTCACAAAGTCTAATCATTTTTTTTTGGTATAGTTGTGTACATTGGAAGTCACTACATTAAGTCGGTCTTCGGTGGAGTTTCGACATCACCTTTACCCAACCACCAAACAGGCATCATAAGTGCCTTCTCGGGGCTTACTTGACCATGACTTTCCTGAATGATGGGAACAAATTTAGGGTCTACAATTACTTTCAACAAAACAGTAAAAGTCTCTATTAACATTCGAAACAGCAAAAAGAAATCATATTCTAAATATCTATTAATCCATTCCTCATTACATGGAGTGCGATAATGTTTCTTGCTTTAAAACAATACAATAATACATTGTTTAATATAATGTCTTCTCTTATAAGCTCAAGGAGGGCTAAAATTTTACTATCTTCTTTCTCCCAGAATAACAATAACGCTTTTAACATCTTTGTTACAAAACGCACGAATTACAAGGGGCTCAAAAAGCACGGATGAGACGGAAGAAAGTTTAGGAATATATGTTATTATATTTTGAAGGTTTTGAATTTTTACTGTCATTAGTCAATGACTAAAAGCGCTTTTATTTTTATGATTCCCATTTTAAGGACGTCAGCTATTAGACAAACTTGTTAGTAACTGTAGGACAAAAAATTTAAAAAATATCCCTGGGCTTTTGCACTTTCACCATTGATTTGTTACAGCCATTTATATTTTTCATATGTTTAGGTTTATGTTGTGCATTTTTAATTGAATATTAAAAGTATCCTTTAAATGTAATTTCAATTTTTTAAAATGTTTACTTTTTTATTCTAATATAGTCAAAATTATTAAAACTTTAAAAAGGATTTTTAGTCAGTTAATGCTCTATTTCTTGTCGGGACCTTTTGTTTACAGTATGGTCCATAAAGTGTAAAATAAATGGGTAGCTTTTCTTTTGCTTTTATTTGCAACGTTTTAAAAAAAAAAATATTCTTTAATAACGTTTGTGTTTGATCTTAGACTTTATAATATAAATATAAATATAAATATAAAACTTAAAGTTTAAAAAAACTGTTAAATTTGCAAAAAATGCTTTTATTAAATAAAAGTTGATCAAAAATCAGTTACTTGTAAGTGCCTAAAAATAATTCAAAATAATAAAATATATTATATAGAGTTTATACAAAAAAGTAACAATAAAATAAAAAAAGTCTGAAGCAGGGTATAACTTCATATTTTTGGCATAATTGATTCTGAATAACTGTTGTTGTTAACATTTTATTATATTTTTAAAAAGAAAAGAATACTTTACTTTTAAACATTTTTAAGTTTTTACCTACCCTGTATATCCTTAAACTTTTAATAAAATTAACTATTTATTAATTAATATTTACTTCAAGACTTTCAATAGACGTAAGAGCAAATCCGCTATCTCTTTCTTGAAATTCTGAAAGTTTATTTAAAATTGTGTCAATTAATTTAAATCAGCTCAAAGAATAGTTACGTCCTAAAAAATCCGCACTCTTAAATTCGTATATGTACTCTTTCTTAACTAGTTGTTTAAAATTTTTAGTCTGGCTTACTCCTCAAAAGTAGGCATTCGATGTATTAGAAAATATTAAGTTGCTAGCAGGGGCCGCAGATAATTTTTTTATATAACTAAATAATAAATCTAAATATACATTTCGGGAATTGAAAAAAAATTAGCAAAAATTTCAGCATCTTAACCGGGCAGACAATATTCTACCTCTCACCTTCTGTGTTTTTAGTTTTCCAATGGTACGTTGTAATACCCAAATAAAATCATTTTCGCAGATGAATAGTTATGGCAAACAGACGCGATTGTATCACAGTGAGACTGATACATAATACCATCATAATTTGGGACAATTTTGGAAAAAAAATACTTTACAAAAACAAAAAGTTTCTCTAATGAATCTTAATAGAGAAAGAATGTATAGTATTTCTAATTAACAAATAAATATAATTACTCCATTATCTCTTTTGTTTATACTAGTCAGCTCACTTTTATCACATTAATGTAACCTATAACCCTTAATTAATACTCTAAAATCACTAATTTAAGTAGTTAACCAATTTTTCAACAATACTATCACATCCTAATCACCAAATAACACAGGCTTTCTAAAAACATCTTGTTTAAAACTAATACCTCCTACATAAATCTTTATTGGGGTTTTTGATGCCTTTTAACTCTAACTAATATACTCTTGTATGTTTTACCAATTTTGAAACCTTAAATAATTGTTCCGAACCAACTTGCAGTTTTTGCAGTAAGGAGATTTTATAAAATTTATTATTTATTAAAGTTATCTAGCGACTTCCAGGAACATTGAATGCCACAATATTATATTTTTTTCATTATTCATCTCGGTCAGCATTCCATCATATATCTTAAAATTTGGTCTTTGTCGATACCTGAAAGATTCTTTATTAGGCTATCAAATCTTGTTATAAAACTTTTTTCACCTTCAAAATCAATAATTCTTTTATTTTTATCTATAGAATTTTTAGTTAATCCAACATCTCGGAATTAGTTGTTTGCTGTTGTAAAATCAGACTATGTAACTGATAAATAACAATTACAAGGTCTTTTAAATCCACAATACCTTTAGATAGAATCTTAGCAATTTCCTTTTCATATTCTGAAGTAAAATTGGCAACATAAAAATTTTCTGCTAAGAAAATTACTTACATTACATTACTGAAGGCACTTTACGCCTTGATCTTCTGTTAGGCTCGTTGAATTACGAAAACTTCACGTTTAACGTGCGCAAACAAATTTTACTTAGAAAAACATTTTACTTAATAGCCTTATAAAAGATTTCAGATAAAAAATGAAAGGAACCTGATTTTTGAACACACCTATAAGTTTAGAGCAAAAAGGAGCGGCTAAGAACCGCAAGGAAATCTGCAACGCTGTCAAGTTTTTACGTTAAGTATTTGTGTCGCGTGGTTGTACATAATAGAAAATTAAATGTTTTCAAATTTGTGATAAAACTTTCCGCGGTAAATAAAAGACATGGATTATGTTAAATATTGAAGTTGTTAACACGTTCGCGACCGAGAGTTAAACAGTGGTAGCACCGTACAGACCGATGCTGTATTTTAGAAACTACTGCGAGTATTTCAATGATTTTTATACATATAATATGAGTAAAGTGTCAAATTTTCCAAATGCTTCCAATTTTGAGGCCATCAAAATGGCCGTCTGTCCCGGATAGGTTTCTGTAATTAAAATAGACCAAGTGCCACTTAAATGGTCTTTGACAATTTAAATAAAAAATCGTAATAACTCTCAAATTATTATATTGCAGCAAAAAAATAAACAAGTTAACTAATTATTATCATTTAAATTTAAATGCCAGTCTTTAAAGCACGGCACAACGCATATACCTGGAAGGCTAGGACAAGCTGGACAATAATATTTGGAGCGTTTCCGAGTATTTGTTTTTGAGCACAAGCGATATCTTTTTACCTTATTCTTCTCTCCAGTAACCGCCGCTGAAAAGTGAGGTTCTTCAAATTGCACAGGCTTACCCTTTTTTGTACTTGGAATGTTTAACAAACTTTTGATTATATTATCCCAAAATTCCAAAAGGGTTTTCTTAGAATTAGTTTTTTCTTATAAAGGTAATATGCATTCCATATACAAATGTCTACTAGGTGAAAGAATACTTTGCGGTACCAACGAACTGTTTTTCTTGGACTGGAATAGTAGGACATCATCTGGTCTGCTCTATCAATTCCAGACATGTGAGCATTATAATCGAGAACGCTTTGAGGTTTAATTTTTTCTCCGCCTCTTTTTACAGCAATTTTTTTCATTTGATGTTTATGGCAAGTACTTAATATTCGAACATCGCTTCTATCCTTCCACTTGGTTATAACAACTTTATCTTTTCGTTTCCATATTGCCTCCCCTTTTTTAATTTGGTACGTAAACATTTTTTGGGGTTTCCTTTGCGATTTTCACGCAGTGTTCCCACAATTCCAGTGTTTTTGCATAGTAAATATTCAGCAAGACTGACACTTGCATAAAAATTATCGACATACAAAATATGCTCGTTTTCTAAATAATCTGCCAACAATTCTTTAACGACTGATGTTGCATGAGATTCATTTTCATTTGCCAGTGATCCTTTCCCAATATATACGATGACATTTAGGATGAAACCTTCATCAGTTGTTAATTCATACAACTTAATACCATATTTATGACGTTTATTGGGTATATATTGGCGAAAGACTAGACGTCCTCTCCACAATATCATGGCTTCGTCAATACTCAAATGCTGACCAGGGGAATACAATAACTTAATATTCTCAATAACTTTTTGAATTATCGGACGTATTTTGTAAAGACGATCTTCAATATTCACAAGGAAGTGGTTAACAAATCTAAGCATTCGTAAGATTTCTGTGAATCTGTTGCGAGGCTTTGTGTCTCCAAAAATGGGATGATAGTATAATGGATCTTTACTCCATTGTTTTATTAAAACTGGAAATTTTATATTTCCATTCAAGCAGCATAATCCAAGAAACTTTTTTATTTCTTGTCTTGACGTATCAGTCCATCTATTTTTATTTTTTTTTATTTCTTGTGGATACTGGTTGCTTATCAATTACTTCTCTGGCTCTTCTATTTGTTTCTGTAACAATAGTCTCAATTATGCTGTCGTCAAAAAGAAGCTTAAAATATTCGATGGGATGAGCGTTTTGAGGAATATTGACTTTGAGAAAGTCGCCAGTGGCAAATGGAAAGACAGGGGGTTCTTCCTCAGTATCCGTCCTGAATTAGTATTACCAACATGGTCTTCGTTGTCAGATCCAACCGGTACTGGTGATTGTGGCTGGTTAATTTCGTTGTTAACGCTACTTAAGTCACTATTTATAAGTGAGTTATTCGAATCAGAACTATTTTCGTCTTCCTGAGCAACATTTTCAGATTCGGTATCACTATTATCAGACTCATTTGCTAACTTCTTTAATTCAGATTCCGTTAAGAGTCGTCTTAAATTTGCTAAAGTTGGGGAAATTTTTCTCTTTTACCTTTACTAAAAAACATAACCTCATAAAAATGTATTGAAAATTTTCATTAATAAATTACCTTGTACTGGCACTGGAATCCATTTTATCTATTTTAGGTAACAAAAAGTGAGAAGGTACATAAAAAAACAAATTAATATTTCACTGCATACACTAAAAACTATTGAAAATACAAGAGCTAAATGCACGTGGTGTTGTCTGAAAACTGACTAATTTGACAAACCGGCGGCCATTAAAATGGCTTTGCGTGCGCATACATACCACTAGTAGCCAAAAATTGTAAAACACATTCAACTGTGATCCGAATTTATTTCTAATAGTATAAAAATCAATGTAAATTTGCGGCCAATTTACTGGCCGCGGTTCACCGGAGGAAATTCGGAAGGCCACTTCTTCTTCTAATAAATTTAAATTAAATGTAATCCTGTAAATACATATTTACAGGATGCGCATGCTTTTAAAAGCAATATTAAATTTTTAAGAATCAATTAATTATGTTGCCTGTCACGAAAAGACTCAGTCATTACCCCTCTTTTACTTATGAACCGGCAAATTTTGTAAAACAAAGTGATTTGACCTATCATGCGACAATTTTAAAACTAGCCGTTTGTAAATACTCTTAATGTATTTTTAATCATGCTACCTTGGTGTCTCTCATTAACTCTCTCTCTAACTTTCACCATTATTCACGCCATCGAAAAGCTTTTTATCGTAAGTGTAGGTACCCTAGTGATAACGATTATGTATAAGTATAAGAGCCAAATAATTTTTGTCTGTGACAACTTCAAACTAACATATAAAATAACTTTTATGCATTCATTTAAGTTTAGTTTTAGAAGTCCCGAATCCCAAATTTCTAATATTTTCTTATCCTTGGATGGTTCGGACTGTGCAAAATAATTGTCGGCAAAATGTCTAAAGTGGACTTTTTATATAACATGTTTCTTTTAAATTAAACCACCCTTCAACTAGATCACCTTTTATTAAACTACTAAATATTCGTGACAAGGTGGAGGGCGTATTTTAACTAAAAACACTGTTTTTTCGCGCAAAAGCTTGTATCGCAAACCTTGACAAATTCAAAATTATTATTTAACAACATTTACTGTGTGCAAATATTTTTCGTTTTTTCCGAAATCTTAAGGTCCAGTGTTGGTATTTTTTATTTTTTACGGTACTTTAACACGTAGGCTAAAGCCTTCATTAACTGTTCTAGGATAAAAAAAGATGAAGGTTTGCTAACAAAGTAAATATTAAAAGTTTATTTTTACATGGCTAGGGAACATATATTTTTTAAAATTGAGTTATTACAAGAGGTATTGATGTAAATTAAAAAAAAACTAATAATTACTTTCCATAATATACTACCACTTGTGAAATTAAAATGAATAACTTATAAGATGAAAAAAACTGAACCAATAGTAGTAGTGAATATGTGAGAGTGCCTCCTCCTCCTCCTCATTTTGCGGCTAATTTGACTCCTCATTTTGCGGCCGATTTGACTCCTCATTTTGCGGCAGATTTTGCCTCCTCATTTTGCGGCTTTTTACAATTATCTTTTAAATATATCGCTTGTTCCTCCCTTACATCGTCAGATAAAAAATTCAGTAAAAATAGGGGGATATGACTATATCAATACATATTGTGTGAGTCTCTTTAGTATTACTTTAGATGTCTGAAGTTATTCAATTATTTAAATGTCATCTGCTACAAGCAATCTTGATTTTATAAAGGAGCTTAATGAGCTTGAGAAAAATTATATTAACAATATTAATGAAATAAAAGATACTTTGGAACATAAAAGTGAAACTGAAGTGGCTTTTTATGAATAAGTTATTGGAAGGTATGAAAAGGGAGTAAAAATATTTCACGATTTTTATGAAAATCAAAATGAAAAGGAACTTATTCAACGTTTGTTAAAAGAAAGTTTTCAGAGTGACGCAAGTGAATTAAAAGGATATATAAAAAACCAAGACGCACTAGATAGAATTAGCCAGTCAGAAGTAGAGTGGTATTTTTTTGAACAGGAAATGTACAAATAACAAAATATGGAAAGGTTATTAAGTAAAATGAATGAAGAATTTTTAATGTTAGAAGCATGTTCCCGCTACCTTGCTTATGGTGAAATAACGGATGAAGCACAAGACCTTAGAAAGTATTTTGATTATATGGACCATGCAAAGTTGTGTAGAAAAGCTTCATACCATTGTGTTGAGTTTTTAAAAACTAAAAATATAAGTAAACTCTTTACTGGACTTAATAAATTACGACTTATTGATAACATTAATGATATAGTTAATCAAATGAACAAAAAATATAAAAAGCTATAATGTAATTTGTAAATGTAAAAATATAATATAAATTGTATTAAAACATTTATTATAATATGAAATAAAAAACTAAAAATATATTTTATGTGTATTTATGCATTCATAAAAAAATTATCATACATAAGTAATACATTAGATAATGCACACATAGAAGGAGATTTAGAATGAAAAAACATTTAGGTGTAGATAGACGCAGTTCAGGTTTTTCATTTAGTTCAACTTAGTTTCACTTGTTTAGGACAATACTTTCTTATGTAATCAGCTTTTTCACTTCCTTTGACATAAACGAAATCAGATTCGTTTGTCAATTGTTGAATGATACTGATTAACCATTCTGCTTGCTTGTGTAAATCCGGTGAAAGACAATTTAATGGAAAAGGTTTTTAAAGATGTGGTGACTAACTCGGACTCCATCATATGTGGCCATTTCTTTTGGAATAAATCTATTTCGCTCATTTTTAAATCCTTGAATATCCAAAACCACTCTCATATTTTTAATGAAGCGAATTTTTTAAATACAAACTTTCGAGTAGGATAGTCTTGAATTTGTTGTTTAAGTGCTTTTAATTTAGTTAAAAAAGTTTCAATTTTTTCGGTTCTAGTTAAAGTCATTACATTGAAACTGTTGTTTCTCCTCGAAAGACACAATTATAACTGCAATATTTTTTAACCACATTTAAAATAAATGTAATTAAAAAGAAGAGTGGGGATAAAAGTTATAGTTGTTTAACAATTTTGGTTAATGGATTGTAGGTAAATATTTTATCATGAATTATGAGACAATATGCTGAAGTTTTAGCTGGTATTTTTTCCTCTGTTTCAAATTCAATTCTTATTGTTACAGGACCTGTTTGTAATGCATCTCGTTGATGTGAACAGTTAAACAATCGGTGCATTGTCTTTAAAGTCCTTTGGACTAAAAATTGGCTCTACAGGATGATTATAATACATTTGACGAAATTCGGAAAACATCTCATATAAAGTAGCAAACTTGTTGTTTTTAAAATCTAGTTGAAGATCATTATATGGATATCTTTCAGAGTTTAAAAAAACGTTGATATTTCTTAGTCCGCAATAATCAAATTTGCTCATATCTTGTTTAATATTTCCTCGTCGGTTTTTTGAAAAGCAATTAAAACATGACGTGGTGTTTCAACTTTTGGTAGAAGTTTTAACTGGCCAGTTATGTCTTGTTGCTTCTAATAATTCAGGATATTCAACCAGTTCCCAACTTCTAAATGTAAGTAAAATGTCATTATTTTTGTCAATTATTTTATTTAGGGCTAATTCTTGAGGTATTGCCACTGTTAAATGGGGAACTCGCCAACAAAGTTTTGTTATTGCAATTTTAGGTTTTTCGGTTTCATCTCTTGAGACAAGAGCATTGGTGTCATCATTACTTCTTATGAGTATTAATTCTTGTTGTGAATTTAAAATAATTTTATTATAATCTTTAAAGAGTATAATTTAAGAGGAATACATAGAGTGACATTTCCCTTATCATCAGTTATAATATTTTGAGCATTGGATTTTGGAAACCATCCGGCACTTTGTAGGTTAGTACTTTCATTATCATTAAAAGACATATAACCCTTTATTGAGGAAGTAATACCTATATCCCAAACAGAGTCGATAGTAACTCCATTTAGAACATACCTTAATTCCTTAAACAAAAATGCTGGTGCATTATTTATTAAATTAGTTTTTGTTAAAGGGGTACCATCTTCTTTTGTATCCTGTAATTCCAAACTATAACTCTTACAGGGTAGAGGATATTTACCTGTTTGTTGCAACGAGATTCGTATTTCATCATTTGGTCCTAATTTGGTTGGTTTAAAGGGATCAAAAGAAAGTAACTCCCAACTTAGCACTGATTCGTCTACTAGGATATTTTCTTTAACATCAAGATGTTCCATTTTATGACGTTTTATTTAACCTTAAACCCCAAATTTTGTTAAAATTTTCGATTAGAAGGTTTTAACTGCTTCGAGTGTATCTTCTTACTGCTTAGATTTTGTTTGATTCTTTTTATATTATATGGTTGATAATAGCCAACTTGTTGTGGTGATTTGTGATATAACAGAACCATTATTTATCTAGCTTCTTAAGGTGTAGTCTTACTGTTACGGTTTCTTCTCTAAAATTAACGAGATTACCTGTTTGATCCAGTATTTTAAGGACACTTTTATCTATAATTTTAACAGTAACTGGAAAGTAAATAACATTTTGGGGAGATTCTATTATTTTATAGCCGGGAGCTACACTGGGAAAAAATTGATGAATTATATGAACAGGATCACCATTTAAATATGATCCTTCAGCGATACTGCAATCTATGTTTAGGGAGTTTACTTTAATAATTTCTGCTGGTGAATCAGATATGTGTTCGTGATTTGGTTGTAAATCTTGATCATTAAATCCTAAAGTTTGTCCAATTGTTCCTTTTTTAAAGGTTATTGGGATTGTTGTTTTAATGTGTGTACGTAAAGTATTATTATTAGGAAACATATGAAAACTAATATGTTCTTTTTCAAGATGTTTTTGCAAAAAATATTTATATCATCTATTTCATAGCTGCCTGGAGGGATTTTAATTACTTCATTAAAGTTATAAATAAAAGAATTATTTGATTCATCAATATTAGGAATAACATTAAATGTTTCAAAATTTATCAAACCAATTGCATAATCTTGATCTTTATCCAAATAGATTGGTGTATGAAATTCTGCTGTCAATGTTGCAGAATTATCACTAAGAACAAAACTATATGACATATCACTTAAAAAGCCTTTTGCAAAATAAATTTGTTTTGAAAATCACATATTTTTATACAAAAATTTTAAGCTTAATTGCCCACAGTTGGTTTTATTATAATTTTGATATTGGTCATGATTATATTTTACAATGTTTTTATTTCCATCACTGTTAAAATATGAGATTAATTCAAGAGGTGGTCGCAAATTACCATAACTATCAAAATATAATATATTTTTTCCTTTTTTGGTATATGCTGTCCAATGAGTTCCTTTTCCACTATCATCATCAAGATTTACAATTGCACTTTCATATTTTTTAATTTTATGAGGCAGCTTATCCCTCATAAATATACCCCGAAAATTTGGTATTCCCATTAATTTAACATATTTAAATAAATCATAATTTGTAAGTATTTTACGAGTTATATATTTTAACAGTTTTTTGAATATGGCTTTAAAAATAGTCCACAACCTGTTTTATATGGCTTTAAATAAAGCCCACTTCCCTTTTTCCTACTGCTATGGACTCCATCATTTGATTATGTCTCTTATCTTCCTCAAGTTTCTGTTTAGCTGCTTTCGCATCATTTACAGCTTTCGCGATGCCAGCTGCTCCTCCCCGGATGCTCCTAAAGCGGATAATCCAACAAACAATGGTATAAGCGGTAAGAATCCACCAGATTTTGGAATTGGTATTATTCGTTTCTTAGGAGGTAACACTCGTCCAACTTTCTTTATTGCTGACAGTGCTGATTTAGCACCTTCCCTTAAACTTCTAAACTTTTTTCCTTGAAGTTCCTTTCTTGCTTTTGCAACAGCTTGAGAAAATGACATTCCCTTACCTCTACGTCTTCTTCAAGTTCCTCTTTTCTTTTTCTAATACCCATTCCTAATTTAGTTTTAACTTTCATAGCACCGCTAATACCTAAAGCAGCTGTTTTCTCCCCAAAACTCTAAACCTTGACAAAGCCTTCTCAGCTAAGACTTTATCAGCATCATCTCTGCCTTTTATATCTTTTGTCTTGGAATATGCAATATCATGCTCTTTACAAGCTTCATCCAAAGGATTTATTCCTTTATCACCTCTTTGTAGTCGCTTTTCTAATTTGGTTCCTGGTCCACAAAACTGATAATTGGGAATATGTAATTTAAATGGTAATTTGTTTATTAAAGTGTTTAAGAAACCACTTCCGATTTTCTTAGATTCTTTTTTTTAAGTATGTTGTGGATGGAACGAGCATTATATAAAGTAAAATTCTCTAGGTAATTGATTAGTTTTCTAAAGAGGTTAGGCTTGTATAGTAAAGCATGAGGATTGAGAAACAACCTTTTTCAATCGAGATTAAAGATCATAATATATTAAAGAACAGTTTTAATAAACATGGAAAACTATTTAATGGTAGCAGTAAAAGAGGATTAGTGGTTGGTCCCTCAGGTTGTGGCAAAACCAATATTATTATAAGTTTAATTGTAGATCCACAAGGTTTGCGATTTGAAAATATTTATGTTTATTCAAAATCCCTATATCAACCAAAATATGAGTATTTAAGAACACTATTTAAACCTATAAAAGAATAGGTTATTGTGAATCGGCAGATGAAGAAAATATAATATCTCCACTTGAATTAAAACCAAATTCTATATTAATTTTTGATGATATTGTCTGTTGCAATCAAAATATAGTAAAGGATTATTTTTGTTTTGGGAGACACAAAAATACAGATTGCTTTTACTTGTGTCAAATATATTCTTCTATTCCTAAACAACTTATTCGAGACTATGCAAATTTGTTAATTTTATTTCAACAAGTTACCCTAAATCTTAAACACATTTATAATGATCATGTTAATGTAGATATGTCATTTCAACAATTTAAAGAGTTATGTTTAATGTGTTGAAAAAAAAATATGGATTTTTAGTAATTTATAAGGATTCGAATATTAATTCAGGTAGATATCGCAAAGGGTTTGACTTACTTATTTACTTATAAAAAGGATTGTTTATTTAAGCTCTTATAGTCTGTACGCAAATCTTATCAAGAATAGAGCGATAACATGAATGAGAAAGAAGCAAGGGAATTAGTAAAGACACGTAAGGCAGTTATAAAAAAAAATTCAGGAATTAAAATCAGATTTAGCTGAATCTCAAATACAACAGGAAAAACAATTTAAACCCTTGAATGAACTATTTCAAAAAATTTAAAAGAATCTAAAAGAAAATCCGAAATAAAACGGGAATCTTCCTTATCTCCAATACCTTCAGAACCTCTCACTCCAAAAAGAAGACAAACAAATATATTTAAAAAATATTTACCATCAATAGCTCCATCATTTCTACAAGATAAAGAAACGTTTTAAAACACAAATGATGAAGGAGAATATTTAGATGGCAGTTTAAGATTAAGTTCAACCCTATGAAGATGAGCAGGAAATACCATCATTAGAACGTACAAGACAAGACATTCTTGAGATTACTAGAACATATGCATATAATGAATATCTGGATGGGTATGATCCATTGGTAAGAGGATTTGTTGATTCATCAATTAAAGAAGATCGAGAATTAGACCACAGATATGGTTTTTCACACGATATAACTACAGAAAAATGGAAAGTTGGCAGCAGTTTAATTGATTTCAAAAAAGCAAATTTAAAAATTGGTGATCTTGAATATAAAGGAACTCCCGGTTTATATGAACTACTCTTTTATAAAGAACCTGTTGGATTTAATAATGCTGATTTAGACAACTATATGGAAATACTTGCTAGAACTAATGCATATCGAAGAAATCATGATCCAAATGAGCAAGTGCAAGGAACAACTGATTTAAAATATTTGACTATAATAAAACCATATCTAATGAAAAAAAAATATTATTAAAACTAGTGGAAGACCACTATCTGTGTCTATTCCAAGTCAATCACGTTCTAATATACCACCTCAAAGAAAAGCAAAACGAGGTGGAAATTTGCTAAATTTATCCAACAAAAAGTCGACTATATATATTTCGATGATATAAATGAACTAGTAGAAAGATTAAAACTACTTGTAGCATCCCAAAATGCGGGTCATACAGGTTACAACAATAAAATTATTTCAATTATAGAAGAATTAAGAGAAGCCAATGTTATTATATAAAAGACTACAATAATTGATTCTTGCCCATTTGCAAAATGACATTGGCTAAATTTGGTAGACACATTTCTAAGCGTTACAAAATCGATACTTCATTGACTGAAAAAAATATTCGTTTTCGATAATGTCGAAAATACAATTTTACAAAAAATTAAAAGAGATGATAGTTACATAGAAAATAAAATTTTACAAAAATTTGAACCAATTCTTAAGAATGATATTTTTAGTTTAAATAAAAAATTAAATGATAACAATGAAAATATTGAAAATATTGCAAAAAAATTAAAATATCTAAAGACAAATTTACACCTGAATATGTTGATAAAGTTGCAGATATTAGGAATTTGTTTAAAGAAAATAATAATTTAATTGAACAAATTTCAATTAAAATATCAAAAGATGAAGCAGCTTTAAAGCAGAAAATTAATGCGATAGAAGATAATATTTTAGAAATTAAGTCAATTACTCAAGAAAAAATTGATAGTGCTAGGACAACTCTTTCAAATGATAACATTTTAAAGTTTCAAACATATACGGATAAACTTAGCAAAAGAGTGGAAGAAGAAATTAAAAACTTTGAAATAATTCATGAAAATATTGAAAAAAGCATACAAACTCTTGACAGAAGTATGCAGTTACATTTTGTAGCTCATAAGACTGATAGTGATAAAATTAAGGAGTTAAACAGCCAAATTAAAGAACTTAGGAAAAAAGTGGCAGTGCTATATTAAAATTAACGGGAAAAGAAGTAGAATATATATTTCAAGTAGTACAAGCTTTTATTGCGGTAGCAAAAAAGAATTATTAACCGAGTATAACACCAAAATAACAAATTTAGAGACAATTTTATCAGATAAGATAGCTACTTTAAATATAAATATACATAACATAAATAAAACGCAAGTCCAGGAAATAAAATCAATAAGAGAGTTACTTAAAATTTTTAAAATAGAAATTAATACTGCAAAAGATAATTTGATAAATAACAACACAGATATAAAAAAATTTAAGTCAAATATATCTCTACAAATAACTTCTTTAGATTTATATATGAAGAATGTAAATGATACACTACTAAATAAAATAAAATCAATGACAGAGCAACTTGAAACCTCTAGACAAGAATTTAACACCGCAAGAGAGAAATTAAATGTCTTAGTTAAAGAAGTAAAAGATGAAATTGTTGCTTTGGATAATAAAATAAATTTAAAAATTCAAGATTTAGAGCAAATAGTAATAAATAAATTTACCTAAAATTCTGTGTCATAGGATTAAAAAGAATAGTAACACTTAATAACCATGAGTCATAATTTGAAAGAAGTAGTGGTAAATGAATTACACAGAGCTTCTAGAAAAAATTGTAGGAGAAAAAGAGTAATTGTTAAAGGTTTAAATGACTTGTGGCAAGCGGATCTCGTCGAAATGTTACCCTATCCTAAATTAAATAAGGGATATCGATATATTTTGGTAGTAATAAATGCATTTTCAAAATATGTTTGGGCACAACCTTTAAAAACTAAACAAGGAAAAGAGACTGCTATTGCGATGGAAAATATTTTAAAAAATGCACCCAAACCCAAGAATCTACAAACAGATTTGGGGAAAGAATTTTATAACACACATTTTCAAGAACTAATGAAAAAATTTAACATAAATCATTACAGTACTTTTTCCAACCTAAAATCAAGTATTGTTGAAGGTGTTAATAGAACTTTAAAAGGAATTATGTGGAAACATTTTAGTAACCAGGGTAACTATAAGTGGTATACCATTTTGCCTGAAATTATAAAGAAATATAATAATTAAAAACATTCTACAACAGGATTTAAACCTTCTGAAGTTAGTAAAATATTAAAAATTAATATTACTAAACGCTTTTACACATAAAAAAACAATTGATCCGAAATATACCAAATTTAAGTTAAACGATTATATTCGCATTTCAAAGCCAAGAGAAGCATTTTATAAAGGATATACTCCCAATTGGTCCACTGAAATTTTTCAAATAAAAAAAGTTAAATCAACAAATCCAACCACTTATCTATTAAAAGATGATAAAAATGAAGATATTCAAGGAGGATTTGATGAGGAAGAATTACAAAGAGTAAAATATCCGGACGCATATTTAGTAGAAAAAATATTAAGAAAAAAGGAAACAAAGCATATGTCAAATGGTTAGGATTTGACAATACACATTATAATTTTAATTAAGAAGTCATAAAAGTTAGTTAATATGAATTTTGTCTTTTTTTTAGAGAAATAAAACAATAAATACTTTTATTTTAATTTTTATTAAGAAAACCTTTTATTATATAATAAATTACATTTCTAAAATTATTATCCAATATTTTGAAAAGCATTTCTTCACATTCCTTGATTCTTCTTTTAAATCGAAGTCTATCTAAATAATGTCTTTTAAATTCACTTTTTCTTGCTTGCTTATATGCATAGCTCCATACAATTAGGTAAACTATTTGTTTATCTTCACTGAAAGTTACCTTCTTCATAGTATTTTCTTTTCTTGAATCCCTGCTTAAGTCTGCTTTCGAGTTCATTTGGATGCTTTAATAAAAACTCCATCATTGTGGAAACATTTTCACTATTTGGATTTTGTTTATACTCTAATATATTGTAAACACTGTTCAACAAATCATACCTATGTGCTAAATTGAGTTGAAATACACTAAAGTATTTAATAAAATCTTGTTTTTTTACAATTTGAATTCTATAATCAATTAAATCAAATAATTGTCTTAACTGATCAACTGAAGAACAACTTAAAAACACATAGTATCCATTAATTTTTTGAATTTTTAACTTCGGCTGATCTTTATATTATTCAAAGTTTATGTGACATCTCCAAATTTTACTGAATACAGATTACTATTACCAGCGTAAAAAAGTTAGCGATAACTCCTTCATATTTCACAAAAGATTTCCATTCCTCTTCATCTAATGAAATTCTAATACCATTTTGACCACCAATTAGAATTTTTAGGGAAAAATCCTTTAAACTTATTCCAACAATTATAAATTTTGTCCATGAATTATTCAGGTAGTATATTTTTGAATTTAGCACATCATCTTTCACTTTACTTATTTCACTATTTGCAGAAGTTGCATATTGACTAAAGTTTGAGAACATCTTGACTATAAAATACTTGATACAAAACTGATTCCGTTTGGTTTGCAAAAGGTGTTAATATAGTGTTATCCCCACCACAGGCGAGGGAAATAATTAGCTATTTACTTTATAATAAAAATACATAATTCCAAAAGTTGTTATAAAAATAGATATATAAATATTTAAAATTAGGGATAAGTAATCAAATATATGAACATTATTAATATTTAAAGTAACATTGCAAAAACCTGTAGAGTTAAAAAAATTTCCGAAAAATCTTTTTAGTTTCAATATCTTTGATTTTTTGAGAACAACCTTTGGGAAGAATATTCCAATTGGTATCAAAAATAGTTTTACTTGAATAATAATATAAGATTTTAAAAGAGTTACTGCTTATTTGATCATTCGACATTAGGAATAGGAATATGGAATTATCATTAATAATTTTACCATTTCGCATATTATGACAATAATTGTCCCATGAATATGACGTATCGTTTGTAAACCACACCATAGTGTATACCACCTTTCCTGGATTATACACATATAATATATTTCCTATTATTGAATATAAAAGGATAAAAGGAGTCATAATTAAAACACATATATAGTTTCATACGTATATTAAAAAGGACAAAAAGGGACTGATTTATTATTTATTACATCTGTGTTTATATAACTTTTAACAAAGTTTAACAGTTAATCAAATACATATTTAATAAAAGAATGCATCAAGTCCAAAATAAAAAATCCTATAAAAAAGTATACAATTCCATTTGTAATCGAACAATGTTCTTGTTTTGATGAGTTACATTTATCTACACTTTCCTTTAAATTTTTAAATTTATTTAAACATTCCACCAAATCACAAAACTTCTTATGTCCATAATGCTCTTCAACAGGACAATCATCATACTCCCATTTATATATTTCAACACCACAGTAAAAACATTTACAAATATCATATTTTAACAAATAGTAGAAGTCACAACTGGCTAATGCTTCTGGTTTCACTTTCCTATTCCAATTTTTAAATGACCAAAGTCTTCTATCATAATTTCTATATGATATATTATCAATTTCTTTATCAAGAGATTCCAGACACATGGTTCAAAATGTAAACTTTTAGTTGATGCTAAGCTTAACTGAGACTAAGCTTTGCACTGTGCCACTTCAATATAAATATATTCCCCACAAAAAAATAAGGAAGGGGAAAGTGTTACCAGTTATCATGTTCCATAGACCACTGATACAGAGGAATATCTTGATGACCCCACGCAAGTGTATTATATTCATTTGTTATTGAAAATCTTTTATCATCAACAGATGTTAAAGCAATTTTGTTTACCAATTCGGTATACATGTTATGAAGGTGTGATCTAAATAAGTACATTGTACACAATGTTTTTGTATGTTTTTCAACTACATCTTTGTAGTGAATAAATTGTAATTGTTTCTCAACACTATTTTTCTTTACACCCTTAGCTTTTTAGTTAAACCCTTTAACGATTGAATACAATATGCTTCTGCCCCGGTGCCATAAAAACTTTCAATGGGTACACCACCTTATTCGTCTTTAAATTTACCTATTACAGATTTAGTAATTGGTATATTATAAATATTGTCTTTTTCATAGTTTGATGTATCAAATTTATCTATATTTATTTTAATATCCTCATAAACATCATTTGCTGTTATTTCTAAAATAAAGGAGTCAGTATCTGTACATAGTAATTTGACATTGTCTCCATAATATGGTTTTAAGAAATTGTAAAAGAAATTATACTTTACCACTTTAGATATGTCTAGTATCGAAAAGCCAACATACACTGGTTTGTTATAAACAACTAATATTTTTTGCATTTGTATAGAAACTAAATTTTCTGAAAAAATTGTTAGGTCTTTAAAATGTGGTTTTGCAATAAGATTCTCTGCTGCATCTTTTCTAGAGTTCTTAGACCATTGAGTTACTAACCTAATATCTGATCTTCGGTCAACATTTTCCATGGTCTTACCATAAATGCTATTATTAGCCAATTTGTAAAGATCTCTATCAAATGCATTTTGTGACGAATTTCGTAGTTTAGTATTTAAGTCAATATATTTTTTTAACCATGGAGATTGATTAAATTTTAAAATTCTATGTATTTTGGTTAGTTTTAAACCATGTTCAATACATTGCTTTAATAAAGTATAATAACATACTTTGTTTTATTATTTAAATTTGGTACCAATTTAAAACATTTGGAATTTGGTGATTTAAAATTTTCAGGACAAAATGGAAAATCGTTATGCTGATCATGTAGATCATTGGGATATTCTAAATCGACCTCAAGTACATATCCTTTTTTGAAGTTTTAGATATATCCATAACATTAAAATTTTCAAGTTCTCTTGTTGAAAGCCAACAAAAATCTTTTTCAGGAAGATATTGAGACATTGCATAACCATATAAATTTGTTGCATCAAGGTATAAAATATATTTACTAGGTTGGGCTTGATCATAGTTTGGTAAATATTTATTATTCGCTATGGCTTTTTTACAGATACATCTACTGACTCCCCCACGAACACTATTCCACTTGGTTTGTACACACTCCTGTTACTGGATCCTTAAAATTTCTTGAGTGATTCACAGTAGAATGTATATAAGGGGAAACTCCATCTAAATTTGATAATTCCCTGTATCCCCTCCAGCAATCTGTCCATATATGGCTACCAGGCAGAACGTGGCTTTTTATTTTTTCCATTAGAGTTGCAGAAGAACGATTGTTTATAAATATAATTAGACCTTTTTTCTCGTAATATCATAAATCCCCAAAATCCATTTTTGAGGAACCACACGTCCAACATTATATTTCCTTTTAGTTATTACACTTTCGTCAATTTGGACGACATGTCCTTCACCTCTTAAAAAAACAAAAATATTTAAAATCCTCTTTTATTAAGGTTAAGGAAACGTCATTTGTATCAAGAAAAATATGTCGAAAAGGTAAAGTAAATTTATCCTAGTCTTTTTCAATGAAAATATTGTAAAAAAACTAATTTTAACAAAAATAACGATACTAAGCGCGGTTTACTAAAGTGACTAACCGAAATACTATTCACTTTCTTATTTTAAATATAGAAACTTATTCAATGTTACCAATTGTTCATAATAAGAGTGAATAACTTTCGAAAATTTACAATTTTTGTTTTTTACAAAAAATACTAAATAATTTATAACAGCGCCATTACATTATTATTAGGAACAAATAAGAGATAACATGTAAGCCAAAATTTTTTAAAAAATCCTAAAAACAGCAGAAAACCCTATTTGGCATAATTAGCCTCTTTTTTGCATGTGTTTAAGTAATAGTAAAACGTTACTAATTATAATTGAAAATATATTTTTTTACCTAATAAAAACAAGTCATCATCTTGCAACAGCTTCCATGAACATATGTCCCTCAAATATCTGTAATGTTGGATAACTGTTGCCTTCGTCAGTCCTAACGACATGGCTGCACATCCTGTCCGTATTTCGCATATCCAATGCCATATGAGGTATAACATTGTCCTTATGGGAATTTTTGTTTGGCAAAAAAATGATCCTTCCAGGACACTATACTTTTTCTTGCATGTTTTGCAAAAAAACAGTGAGACAGCTGGTATTCCTCTCTTCTTCGAATTGCACAATAACGTCTACAAGACCTTCCTTTACACCTCAAATTCCGCCTTACTAACGAAGCATCTTGAAGATATTCAAGCAATACACTGTCGTCTTTTTACAAATTTTCTCTAAATCCAATAACGTCGCTACACCCTCCGGTGCTACGTTATTAGGTTAAACTTTAAGGGGGCCAACATAACCTCAAATTTTACTTGCAGACACGTGGCTTATTGACAAAATGGCGTCTACACTTACGTCATTAGGTTAAACTAGTCAACATAACCTCAAACTTATTCATCTTATGGCACTAAAAATGACGTCAACATAACCTAGAAATAGGGCTGTTGTTATTATTTATTGGCATAAGCTCGCAGACACGTGGTTTATTAAATATATCGACAAAATGGTGCTACGTCATTAGGTTAAACTTTTGGAACTGTCAACATAACCTTAAATTTTACGTGGTTTATTATTAAAAATATGGGGCTTGGGTTAAAAATATGTCAGATAATATTCGTTAAAATGTACGAAATCAAATATCGACAAAATGGTGAAGGTGAAGTAATTAAAGTAATAAAAATATATGAGGTGAAACTTAGGTTAAAAATACACCACACAGGCACTTTCAAACTGCATAAAGCCGGTTCTCAGCTAAAAGCTACCTGGTTTGCAAGCAGGGATTACCACTTCGCTCCGCAGCTCTAAAATCCTTAATAAGGACGTTCGAAGGCCTGTAACGACTTAGCGGGAAATTATCGCATGCGCAAAAATTACGTCGACAGATTACTACATAACCTAGAAATAAGGCAGTCACACGAGGTTATGATGGCTTGTAGGTTAATTATTAAAAATATTGACAATACACTAACGCAAATGGTAAATGATACAACAAAATTATATGTATATACAAGGCACTTACCAGGTCTTCGATGACGTCTACAGCTATTTTAACAATGCCGTTCCTCCAACAGGGTAGTTAGTTTGCGGATTGATCAATAGGCGGTTCGCCAAACCGATTTTAAGCGGTCGATAGGTCGGTTATTAGGCGGTTCGCCGAACAGATCGGTTTTAGGTGGTTCGCCGAACAGAGGCGTTTCCTTTAACAGGACGTACCTATTTGTAACAAAAATATGTTATTATTAAGTTAATATATAGGGTGAATAGCATTGCGCTTAACGGTTCACATAACCTTTTAGGTAGAAACTTGTTATCCATAGGTATTTCCAAAAACATTATTAGGCTATTAAAAACGCCTATTTGTATCAAAAATCACTATTAGAAATTGATGAGTCATCACATGGTCAACAAGGCATTAGACATAACTCTAAAATAAACAGATATATTGGTTTTGAGCAAGTAAATATACATGGTGAAACTTAAAATGATAAACTTGTCTAAAAATATACATGTTTAAAGCTTAAAAGACTAAAAATATACACGGTGTTTCATTAAAAAATTGCGAACAAATTGTAAAAGGATATTTATCTTTGTGACGTATTCAGCAGTTATTGAAACCATTGAAATGTGTTGTAACATAATTTCTTCTCTCGTTTTAAACTGGCTGGAAACAGTCAAATATTACATCTCTTACTGTCATCTGTCATATGTCAAAAATCACTTAACTTAGAAAATGGCCGCCATGCTTAAGATACTTGTGCTAAGGTTATAAATTGATTTGCGCAAACGCGAAATTTTTAAGTCATGCCGTTCGGGTACTATCGGCTAAAATCGTTATTTTTTAAAATTTTATGCCGTCATACCTACCGAATAGCGAAAACCGCATGGCGCCATCTTTAATCATAAAGGCGTTACAGCTGTTTAAAAATAGCTGAGAGAGATCAATTAGCGATTAGAACAGTAAAAAGTAAAGAATAGTCGCTAACGATAATAATTTCAAGGTCAAGCTTATCAAACCTAACATGCTAGGCATTGCGCGCCCCACAAGTGTAAAATGATATTTACCTTTGTAACGTATTCAGTAGTCATTCAAACCATTGAAAAGTGTTGTAACATAATTTCTTTTCCCGTTTTAAACTGACTGGTCAAATATTACAGCTTTTAAGAGTACAAAAGTCCGAGTTGTATATGTAGTGATGTTTTTTACGTTTTACGTTTTAATATAAAAAATTCTGAAATAACACATTTTGGCAGCTTGGCAAATATTTTTGAATCTGAAGTTAAGAACGCTTCCGAGCTAAAACTTATAAATTTTCTATTGACAGATATCAAGAAAATATACAGGGTGTTCGAAAAATAGACGGAGATATTGTAATGGGCAATTTCTTGTTAAAAATATGAGAGAAAGTTTCTATAAACAAGGGTCCTCAAATTTTTCGTTCTCAAGATACAGGGTGTTAAAGTTTTCAAAAAAAACATAAAAATTTCTAAAATACTTTTTAGTAAAATTTATTAGATTAAATATAAACATTATTAAATAAAGTATTTGTTGTTGTTGTTGTCGCATAATTGTCAACAAGTAGTTATAAAAACTTTATTTTTAAAAGAAAAAAATGCCTAATGTTTCTTGTATTGTCCAGGATTATGTAATTTCGCGAATTTTAACTTTTATGAAAAAATTATCAAGATATGTAAAAATGCGAAGACACAAAATAAAACTTGTATTTTTATGTGTTTTATCTGGCAAAAATATAAAAGTTGCAAAAAAGTCAGTGGCGTACATTTTTTTGTCAATTAAATTAGCTAAAATGCGTCCCACGCCGCCACTGGTCTCACAAATTAAAATTAATTTAGGGCTAAATTAACTTCTTATTTTAACAAATGCCAGAACCAAATTTTATTAAAATCGGATAAGGCATATTTAAGATATTAATAAAAAACCGATTTTCAACACCCTGTATATTCTATAGATCAGATTTAAAAATAACTCCTTTGAAAACTTTTGAACATTTACGATTTTGTTTAATGATACAATAGGGCATTAAGTATATATTGAAATATAATGCAGCCCTGTTTTTCTACGCCAGGGGCTTAAGCGAAGGGCCCTGGGTAAAGAGGTGTCTACCAAAATTTTAAAAATACATATTTCGTTTCAACTTATTACGATTTTTGGTTTAAGGTGAAATTAGGGCTTAAGAAACATATTTAAATATAATTTGGAAGGGTAGCAACCCGTAATTTGAAAATATTAGCCTAAACTGCTAGAAAAACAGTTTACGTATATCAGACAATTAAATAGGTCAATTTCTAGACATAAGTTTCCTTCAAATTTTTGTTTAAATGATAAATTAGGGCCTTTAAAAGAAATTTAAATATAACTGCAGGGGTATCTACCCCTCTTTCAAACACGCAGGGTATAGGTGCGACTCATATAAGTCTTCTCGCATGTAAAAATAATTATTTTATATTATATATTATTTATTTAAGCCCCAAGTGAATAAACTACTAGAAAAATATATCATTTAGTATTATATGGCCCCTATTTATAGGATATTTTTTTATTTAATTATAAATGGCTTTTCCCTTTTAAAAATACTGAGTTCTATGCATTTTATGTCACTTATTTTCGTCAATTATTATTCTTACTTAAAAAATATTACCGACAAAATAATTCAAATTAGTATTCAAGAATTCAGTCAAGAAAAAAATTAGCTATTTGTGCATGTGCATATATTTAGCATATTATAATTATACGGAAACTTGTTTATTGCTCATGTAGGCTTGAATACATAATATATAATTTTAAAAAACAGTAATTGTGAATTAGGGAATTTAGAAATAATAAAAGTACACAGTATATACAGAGGCTTAATAAGAAGGCTAAGTAATATACTGGGGTTTAAAATATAGCTTTTGAAGCACATGATTGCAGTATATACTTAATACTTAATACTTAATAAGGTTAAGTAATATACAGGGGTTTTAAATATTAGCTTATTTAGCAGACTGTAGTATATACAGGGGGTTTAAATTATTTGATTATTAAGTGTATTGTAGTATTTAATATACAAAGGGCTTAAAACATTAGATTATTAAGATTATTTTAACCATTTTGAGATGTTGGTGCCTTATAGGTATTAAAATTAAGGCAAAAATTTCACTTTTTTATTAATATTTTTTAAAATTTTAACTTATTTAGATTCCTTATAGTCTCTAGATACCGAATCTGCAATAAAATAGCCATTTCCGTTCGCAACTTCCGATCGTCAGAAAGTAGCCTTGTTTGGGTTCAAATGGAAGGTCTTGACTTGGAGATTACGAATTAGGCATTTTTAACAATTTTTATTTTGCAACTTTCTTATTTAAATTCCTTGTAGGCTCTAGATACCGAATGGGCAAAGGTCGCAACTTCTAGTCGTCAGATAGTTTTGTTTGGGCTCAAATGAAAGGTCTTTACTTGTAGATTACGAATTAAGGGTATTTAAATAAAAAAACTTTTTATTGATTACTTTTTATTAATATAAAATTTTTGAATCCTTAGAAACTACTAGTTAACAAAGTTTTTAGCTGTTCTAATAAACTTAAATTAGGACAATTAATACCAAAGAAATTTAAATCCATTCTTCCAGACTTTATAAAATTATTGGTAAACTCGTTAAATTCATAAAACATGCCTTTTCGAATAAAATAAAGCCGACCATTAGTGTAGCGGAATACACCGTCTATCTGGGCGGGAATACCATTAAACAAATCAGACATTGAATCGCGCTGTGAGGGTCCAAATGAACACTCGTCTAATGTCCAAACTGCTTCGTCAAAAAATATATAGGTTCTTCCTATATTTGAATTTACTATGCCTCTAGTTTTAAGAGGAGCCATTAATGCCACAACCTGAGACACGTGTTTTCTATCAATTAAGTTAAAATTTTTGTAGTCAACAAAGTGAACGGTTTCATTACTGACTAAAACTATTTGGCCATTTGGTCTCTCATAGATGGCGTCAATTTTTTCGAAAAATTTGGGTAAAAACGGCAACCAATCGGTTATTAAGAAGGGTAGATTTTTAATTTCCTTGGTATTCAAATTTAATATCCAAACATACTTTTTATAAAATATATACAAATTTTGTTTAACAATTAAAAATGTATCTAAATGTTCAAAGTTTACATCATATAATTCGGGCATTTTTGTTGTCACAGATCTCGACTTTGTTGTTGTTGTTGTGCTTGAAGGTTTCTCCGTTCTAGGTGTTAAAGGTTTGGTCACCGGTTTCGATGTTGAAGACGGTTTTAACGTTGTTGAAGTAGATGGGTTATTGTAAAGAAATTGTAAAACTAATTTATCGTCTTGGTTTAAACTACAATTGCCGCCAGAATGAAACGGATACATGATGGAATCAGTTTGAGCGGAATGGTGTAAAGCTAGTGTGTGTCCAATTTTATGAACCAAAACAGCAAACAGATTTGTTGAACTTGATTGTCCAAAACTATCCCACTGTATGTGACGATTCATATGAATTTCCACATGGTTTGTGATCAAGTCAGGAAAATATGCGTGACCCAGAATACCCGGTTTAAATTCATAACCACAAGGTAGTGCACTTCCTGTCATGTTGTGTGTAAGTTCTTCAAACGATATGGTAATATTTGCTAGGTTTTGGTTTAGAGTAAATGTAAAAGTAAGCGGAGGTTCGTCAGACCACACTTTAAATGCTTTGGCTCCCAAATTCCTATAACGAATAAATTGTGACGTAGGATGTACTATTGTCCAGGTGATGTTGTTGTTTCGCCATTTTTGATAAGCGTTAACAGAAAAACTTTGAATGTCTTTTACTCCACATCGCGGTTTTCTCATCAAACTAACAGTTTCATCGTTCAATGTTCCATCCGCAGGAAGATTATATTCTTTTGAAATTTTCGAAGCCCTTCATTTAAATCGGAAAGTGTGTTTTCATCCGTCTGATATCCGTATTCTATTAAATAATCTGTAACATTTAACGCTTCTTCAGCGGAGAGCACTGAGCCACATAATATTAACACTAGAAACACAATCATCTTGTTCAAAGGCTGGATACAAACTGAGAGAGGGTAGGTCTTACTCCTAGTGCCATTACGTTACGTTACGTTACGTCATCGAACGATTTAGGTGTTACGTCATCACGATTCAAGTTTCAACATGTTAACAGGACCTCTTTTTTATAGATACAATTTTTGGTGCGTTTACACGGCGATTGGTAATTAAAACAACCCATATATTTTAATACATTTATTACATTTTTATTAAATTAATAAAATTCAATTACACCTAGGCGCTCCAGCTCTTCCAATATAGTCATAATTTTATTTGAGGTATTACCAAGCTGTTTAGCAGCTTCCAAATTTCTCAATCGCTCTACCAACTCGTTTACGTCATTGTAAAATATTTTAGGTTGCATGCTAGTTTGACATGGTTCTTCCACTTGCGCTGGTTCCATTTTGGTTTCCTTTTTGTATATTCTCTTGGGTGGGAAAAGCTTTGAAATTATATTTACATATTTCCAACCTTTATTAGAATTAATTCGTTCACAGCTAGTAAAATTTTTTCTATGAGCATTCGTCAATAATAATATTTCTTTATATTTTTCCAAATCTTTACTTGTATATTTTACAGGATGACTTTGCGATAGTAAATTTAACAATCCCTCCGAGAATGTATAGCTTTCACCATTCAATATAAGTTTTTCCTCTTTAAACTCTACAGGCACACTTCCAACGAACCAATTATCATCACTTTTTCTAAAACCAAATATATTCTCATTATTTGGTATGGCCGAGAAAGACAATTTAGTCTTTCGACCTGCCATCTTGAGGTCAGGAATAATACTGACTTCTCTACTTATATTATTGGATATTTATAGCAACGTAACACGAACGTAACATGAACGTAACATGAACGTGACATGAACGTAACATGAACGTAACAGTCGGTTAAGCTGTTAATTTTACGGTTATTCGAACCGCCTAGATGATTACTGCTCTATAATGTCGTGGTATGTTCTAATCATAACGGATAAATTAAAAGGCGATATACTAGTAACATTTTTTATTGTTTATTTAAAATTCACAAGATATGTCCTAATCATAACGTGTAAAAGCAATACAATATTTTACAAGATATGTCCCCCTGCCTACGTCCTCTGGTTCGTCTGTGCTTCCACTATGGCTTTCATCCGTTCAAAAGCTGCTTGTTCATATTGACCAATATGCTCTTGATAACATGCAAAGCAATAGGTTTTAAAATAATAATCAGAGATTCCTTTACGGTCCATTCTAAGAATACCACCCACTTTATATGGTTTTCCATCGGTACACACTTCACATTTGTCTTCTAAGTCCGGTTTGCAGTCGGAACACTGGCAAGGCTTTCCCCAAAAACAGTTTTGTGGCATGACTGTTCACTTTGACGTTCTGATTAAGAGTGAAGAATAACGGCGACATAATTTTAGTTTAAACGTTTTGATATATTTCTATGAATTTTCTTTCGAAGATCCTTCACGCGAATTGGCGCTTGCGAGAAACAAAGATTTGTTTCCTTTGTCTCTTTAAAACTTTTAAACATTGTTATCATTAGCCATTCTTCTGGGGTATCTGAGAGACATCCGTTTGCATATTGAAATTCAGCAGTATTCAATTCAGGCATCATGTGTTTCATCACTTTAATTGTTGGATCGTAGATTTGATCTTCAAAAATATTCCAAAAGTGTAAGGTCTTAATATTACCATATTTTAATATTCCACACTTTGGTTGAACATTTATCTTATATTTTTGAGCAATTTCATAAAACATTAAGGTAGCCGGCAAGCACTATGCGTAATATTTATTCTGTATAAACATATTCTCCAAGTAGGCATACCGACACTTGCGACAGACAGACGCCGTCGACGCCTGACGTCACGACGCCTGACGTTAGGAATCTTAGGCGACGCCTATTTTAGGGTACCGCGCATGCACGTCATATTTAGGAATCTTGCGCAACGCGTTATTTTGGGCGTGGTCAATCTGTCAAACGTCATCTGTCATCTGTCAAATGTCATCTGTCACCTGTCATATGTCAAAATCTCTGACGTCATTTAAAATTTAGGAATCTTGCGCAACGCGTTATTTAGGGCGTGGTCAATCTGTCAAACGTCATCTGTCATCTGTCAAATGTCATTTGTCACCTGTCATATGTCAAAATCTCTGACGTCATTTAAAATTTAGGAATCTTGCGCAACTCCATATTTAGGGCGTGGTCAATCTGTCAAAAGTCATCTGTCAAATATCACGTGACTTAGAAAATGGCGTCTGTCAGCTGTCACCTGTCATAT
Organism: Listronotus bonariensis; assembly: GCA_014170235.1. Taxonomy (NCBI): domain Eukaryota; kingdom Metazoa; phylum Arthropoda; class Insecta; order Coleoptera; family Curculionidae; genus Listronotus; species Listronotus bonariensis. Next base: position 55,192 of record JACEGR010004407.1, read on the forward strand.
TTCGCGAACCACGTGGTTACGTGTATGAGATAAGGCACTACGTATGCGCAAAAAATAATGTCAATATAACCTAGAAATAAGGCGTTGATTGAAATGACATAACCTAAATTTATGCGGCTAAGCCTTCGGCCTTAAGCCTACGGCTCCAGGCCCCACGTTTAAGCCCCAGGGGCCCACGATCGTAAGTTAGCTTCATACGTCATATACTTAAATTAGTCAATATAACCTTAAACTTATCTTAGCGTCTTACGCATGACATAACCTAGAAATAGGGTATATTATTGATTGACATTAGTTGCAGACACGTGGTTTATTAAATATATCGACAAGATGGTGCTACTTTATTAGGTTAAACTAGTCAACATAACCTCAAACTTATATGCATGTATCTTACGCATGACATAACCTAGAAATAGGGCCGTTGTTATTATTTATTGGCATAAGCTCGCAGACACGTGGTTTATTTAAAATATCGACAAAATGGTGAAGGTGAAATAATTAAAGTAATAAAAATACAAGGGATAAATATTGGGTTAAAAATACACCATATAGGCACTTTCAAAGTGTATAAAGCCGGTTCTCAGCTAAAAGCTACCTGGTTTGCAAGCAGGTATTACCACTTCGCTCCGCAGCTCTAAAATCCTTAATAAGGACGTTCGAAGGCCCATAACGGTTTGGGTTGGGAATTAACGCATGCGCAAAACATACGTCGACAAATTACTACATAACCTAGAAATAAGGCAGTCACACGAGGTTATGATGGTTTGTAGGTTTATTATTAAAAATATTGACAATACACTAACGCAAATGGTAAATGATACAACAAAATTATATGTATATACAAGGCACTTACCAGGTCTTAGATGTCGTCTACAGTTATTTTTAACAAGGCCGTTCCTTCAACAGGGTAGTTAGTTTGCGGATTGATCGATCGATAGGTGGATGCTCCTTTAACAGGACGTATCAAAGCCTATTTGTAAAAAAAAATAATATGTCAGAACAAAAAAAGTTAAAATACAGAGTGTATATCATTGCTCTTAATTGATTCACATAACCTTTTAGGTAGAAAGTAGCGAAATACTAATAACACTTCGAATAATTACTAGACAGTTCAAAATACTTGCACCAAATGACACAAAAATTGGGTATACAGAGCACTTACCAAGGACTCCATGTAGTCTACAGCTGTTTTTAACAGAGCCGTTCGCCAAACGGATCGCCAAACAGATAGCGGTTCGCAGAGCGGTTCGCCGAACGGCTCGCCGAACAGAGGCGTTTCCTTTAACAGTACGTACCTATTTGAAACAAAAATATGTTATTATTAAGTTAATATACAGGGTGAATAGCATTGTGCTTAACGGTTCACATAACCTTTTAGGTAGAAACTTGTTATGCATAGGTATTTCCAAAAACATTATTAGGCTTTTAAAAACGCCCATTTGTAACAAAAAATATGTTAGATTAATACAATATACAGGGTGAATAGCAGTATAATTTATACATTTAAATCGTTCACATAACCTCAAACTTAGCAAAATACCGATAACACTCTGAATTATTTACTTAAATTACTAGGATATGTCCAATTTCGCAAAACACCTATTTGCATTAATAACCCTTCAAAATATTCAAACGTAAAAGAATAAGTACTAAGATACTTAACTTACATAAGTACACATAATTATCATAAGCAAACATAATTATCATAAGATTATTCTGGATTTAACAAGACAACATAATGGTATTATCATAAAACATAAGTCGAAACATAAGTACATAACATTTTCGTAAGATAATAAGATGGACATAATAACATCTTAACCATAAATATCATAAGATCATAAAAATATCATAAGACAATTAAGCATAACTTATTAATAATATTCAGAATATTATAATAAAGATAAATAAACACAAGTCTTGAACATAAGGTAAATAAATTGATCGAACATAATAAGCAAAATTAAGTTTAAGTTTATAAAAGAGAATAAGATACAAAAAAAAAAGAGTAATTACTAATTTTCATTACTCCACAGTCGAATACTGTGAGCATCAAAAACCCCTTTAAATGGTCTTTGTGTAATCTGATAGTTGTCAATATCTGTGATAAAGTATCTATCATTAGGCAAAATTTTACTAATAACATAAGGCCCTTTAAATTTGGGTAAAAGCTTTTTATTAATTCCAGGAGTAACATCAATATTTGGGATCATAATGTAGTCTCCTACTTTATATTTTATAGCTTCCTTATGTTTCTTATTGTAATAAGTTTCATTATATTGTTGAGACTTTATGATATTCTCATTAGCCTTTTGTCTGGATACAATAAGGTCTTGATAATTTTTACTTGAGGTAAATATTCTTTTAATTGGTCACTGACATTACCACGTTGGTTCATACCAAATAGAAGCTTAGCTGGTGTGTCATCTGTAGATTTATTTACAGTATTATTCACAGAAAATTCTACTTGATTCAAAGCATTATCCCATTTTCGTGGTGATTCGGTTATCTTTGCCAACATAGGAATAATAGTTCGATTAAATCTTTCTATTTGTCCATTTGCTCTAGGGACTCCGGTAGCTATTAGGACATGCTCAATATTCTGTTCTTTTAAGAAAGTCTCGAAATCATTTGAAGTAAAAGCAGTACCTCGATCTGTAATTATTCGAATAGGTTTACTATAATTTGCAAAATAACTGGTTAAATGTTTTATTACTTCTTTTGTACTAGTACTTTTGCAAGGATAAAGTTTCAAAAATTTTGTAAAAGCATCAATAACTGCAAATATATGTTTATTTTGTTTTGATGATTTTTCTAAAGGTCCGCAATGATCTAAATGTAATGTATGAAAAGGTAAGTCGCCTTTGGGTATACTATGTAATAATCCACTCTTTTTAGCACTATTTGGACTATAAACTATACATTTTAAACAATTTGAAATATACAGTTTTACTTTATTTCTCATATCTGGGAACCAATAATTTTGTCGTATAAGCTCAATGCATTTTTCTACACCTACGTGACCCATATCATCGTGACAAGATCTTATAACATTATCTTGCATGCTCTCGGGAACATAAAACAAAATATTGTCATTTTCTTTACGGTACACTAATCCTTTGTTCAATTCAAAGTATTTATCTTCAGACTTTAGTAAAGCTTCCCGGATTTTAACTATTTCACTATCTTGAGATTGTTTTAAACTTAGGTTAAACTCTAAAGAATTTTCATTAATGATTAAAACGTCATTATACCGTCGACTTAATGCATCAACATGGCGCATATGGTCACCTTTTCTATGCTCAATGACATAATCAAAATTTTGCAAAACCAAATTCCACCGCATCAGTTTCGGATTAATTTCTTTTTTCTTTAATGCTAAATTTAAACTGTTGCAGTCAGTTATAATTTTAAAATGTATACCATGTAAGTACACCCTAAATCTGTTTAAACTATTTACAATGGCTTTCATTTCTAATTCAAAACTATGTAATTTGGACTCTGCATCTGTAGTGCGTTGGCTGTAGTAGAATACAGGGTGAAATAAATTATCTTTTTGTTTTTGCATTAAAATTCCACTAAATCCTAAGCTTGATGCATCACAATGTAGCTGTGTTTCAGCTAAGGGTGAGTATATAGCTAATACAGGTTCAGAGATAAGTAACTGCTTAATTTTATTAAAGCTTTCATACTGTTCGCTTTCAAACTTAAATTCGACATTTTTCTTAAGTAAATCATACAACGGGCGTGCAATAAGAGCAAAATTATGGATGAATTTACGAAAATACGAAGCCAAACCAATAAAACTATGCACTTCTTTTGTGTTACGCGGCAAAGGATAATTTTGTATAGCTTTTAAATGGTCATTACTTGGTCTGACATAATTTCCATCTATGGTGTAACCGAGATAAGTAATTTTATTATTTAGGAAAGAACATTTGTCTAATCTTAGGGTAAGTTTATTTTGAGTAAGTAACTTAAATACTTCTACAAGTATTTCTAAATTTTCTTCCAAAGTATTTGTCGCTATCATTAAGTCATCAATATAAATCTGAATTTTACCTTCATCTAATAAATTTTGGAAAATTTTGTTGATATACCTCATAAAAACTGCTGGACTGTTCTTTAAGCCAAATGGCATTTTTAAAAATTCAAACTGGCCTTTATCGGTTACGAATGAGACATATTTTATTGATTCGGGATGCATATCTACATGGTAGAAGGCACTTTTTAGATCTAAAATAGTAAAATATTTCTTACCTTTTAACCTATCAATCTGCTCTTCAACAAGAGGCAAAGGAAAATTGTCTTTTAAGGTCAAACCATTTAAAACTCTAAAGTCGACACATAACCTAAAATCTCCTGTCTTTTTCTTGTTTAATACAATGGGCGAACTATATTCGGAGTTACTTTTTCTAATAATATTATCCTTAAGTAGGTCATTAACAATTTTATCAACTGCATTTTTTCAGTATAAGAAAGTCGGTGAGGTTTAAAATAAAAAGGTACATGATTCGGCTTAGTAACAATTTTCATTTCATATTTGACATTTGGTTGTTCTGGACGTTCAGCTTTAAAATAATGATGGGTAAAAATATCGATAAGTATTTGTCGATATTGTGGGTCTATGTCGGGATTAATATTTAATTCAACTTCACTCTCGTCAACATAATTAATATTTAAAATTGAAAGAATTTCATTTTTCCTGTCATAACTCGGTTCAAAAATTACTTTATCTGAGGTAAAAATTGTTTGATTATTTAAACACATAAAATCTCTACCTAAAAGAGCAGCATAAGATATTGTATTTTTAGGAACTACATAAAACATTAAATTATAAAATATATCTAAAATTTTAATCTTAAAATTGAGTGTACCTAAAATATTTAATTTTGAGTGATTTGCACCTTCAAAATGTGTTTCGATTGGTTTATTAAACATAAAATTGCTTACATGTTCTAGAGATATTAAAGAAATTACACTGCCTGGATCAACGATACAATCTAAATTAAAATTTACCTTATCCTTATAAAAATCAACATTTACTAAGTAAGGAGGTACATAAGTTTGCTTTTCAATAGACAATGTCTCTTTTTTAATTGGATTCTGACTTCCTGAATTGGTACCTGAAACCAAAGACAACTGAGGGCAGGACCGTCTTAAATGTTCGTTTGAACCACAATTATAACATGATCCCCTAGTACGTTGAGGTTTTGGACAGTTGGTTACTCGATGACCCCATTGGTTACAATTAAAACATCTTGTTTTTGGCACACTCTGATTAGAATTTAAATTGGATTTTTCTACGACATGTTTTGGTTTTCTACTGTCATCCTTTCTTGTCTCAGGTTCTTCTGTCTTCTTTTCTTTAATTTTCTTTCTCGCTAATTCAATTTTCTCATAATTAATAATGTCCTGGTACAAATCATCTTCATCAACATGACTTTTTGACATTATAAAATTTGCAAGGTCCTTTGACCACAAACCAATCACTAATTGCTCTTTGATTTCTCGGAAGGACAATTTAAGTTCCTTGCATAGGCTTAATTTTTCATAAAAATAGCTTGAAACACTTTCCTTTGGGTTCTGCATTTTTGATTGCATTTTCTGCCAACACTCGGTCTTATTTAGTTGAGTAATAAAAGTCTTTTTAAATGCATCTTTAAATTGTTGCCAACTTTTTAAGTCTTTTAAACGACCATTTAACCAAAATTTGGCAGCACCAGTTAAATTGGTAACAGCCATTTGAAAACAGTACTCTTCTGGAGATATGCTCTATATTGGTTAGGCGGATTCATTTATTGGATGGTCTTCGTTGAGTACACGCCTGGAAAGAATGGGACCGCTTCGGTCCTGGTCCCGGGGTATACGAGCTGACCCTGTTCAGCCCTATTGACCCCTATGAACTGGCCGATCGCCTGAAACAAAATAAAAGAAAAACCCCCAAAAAAAAACCCAAAAAACTCTAATTAAAAACGACGTTTCGGTGGCAAGTCTGCCACCGTTGTCAAGTTAAAAATTAAGTTAGAAAATAAAAATAAAATATTAACTAATATTTAAATTAGAAATGATTAAAATTTAGATTATTTTTATATCTCAAACTGAAAATAGTTTGACATATGTGTCATGAGTGACAAGTAACCGGTGTATTTATTATTTGTAGGACAAAAAGGTAATAAGTTAGTTTATTTTTAGTTTTCCTGAAGATACTTCAGTATCGAGCAAAGGCAACCAAGTATTATTTAAATTAACTGAAATTGATGCTACACAATTATCTTTATTTAATAATATATACGCACTTTCTTTGATTTTGCGTTTTTAGAACAAGTTTCCTTTGCTAAAATACTCGAAGCATCCCAGTTTATTCTATGATTGTTATCAAATGCGTGTTGGCAGATTTTTGATTTATGAAATTCTGTGTTTTTAATGTATGATCTGTGTTCTTTTATGCGTTTAGCTAATGGTCTACAAGTTTCACCTATATAAAATTTATCGCATTCGCAAGGTATTTTATAAATGACATTTTTGTATTTTCATTTAAGTTGTATGGTTTTGTTTTTGTTAAATGAGATCTAATGGTGTTTTGTGTTTTAAAGATTGTGCGAATATTAAATTTATTACCTATTCGTTGAATTTTATTTGATAGTCCGGGAATGTATGGTAAAAATAAATTTGTAATAGGTCTATTTTGATTTTGTATTATATTTGATTTTCAAATTCAAGAAAACAATTATTTATAAAATCAAGAGGATAATTATTTTGAATTAAAATATCTTTTAAATAATCTTTTTCATTGTTTATATTTTGATTAGAACAAATGACTTTAATTCTATCAAATAGACTTTTTACAACTCCCTTTTAACCATTATGGGGTGATTTGAGTTAAAGTTTAAGTATCTATTTGTATGTGTAGGTTTTCTGTAAATTTTTGTTACGAAATTGTTTAAATCTTTTTTATTAAAATGTCAAGAAAAGGTAGTTGTGAGTTGTTTTCTTTTTCTAAAGTAAACCTAATAGTTGGTTCTTGTGTATTAATGTGTGTTAAAAAATGATTCAAACAGTGTTGGCCACTTATGCAATACAGCTGCGGTTTCTAGCTGTTGAAGCCACAATTTTGCTGCTGAGGGCCCCTTTTCCCCATCAAACTTCTCAATCGCATTGGAAAAATCAGGTATTACATTAAAGTTTTGAACTTGTGGTTTGTTCATGGACTCATCTTGAGCTTGCCTTTGATTTATTTGCAGCATTCTTAACATTTCTGAATTTTGTTGTAACAACGTCGTTATGGTACCCATAAGCTGATTTACATCGGGCTGCTGTGAGGCTCTTTCATTTCCAGCATTTAATATAGTATTGCAGAACGTCTCAAACGTTTCGTTTTCTATAGGGGCGTGTCGATTTGGATCCATTTTTCCTCTTTAGACTTTGCTGATCGTCGTGTGCGATTTTAACCTCAAACATAAAATATCTCGATATTTTCTTTTACCATTCTCCATAAATTTATCACTTTCGAATAACTTGGATATCGTCGGCTTGACCCCACACCTGATTATTGTAAGATGGCTGAGCTTTCATAAAATAAAAATGGATTATACTTTAACAACTTTTATTTACAAATCTCCATCAAAATTCTATCACCTAACCTCTAATCCCATCAACACCTACCGAGGGCGCCACTTACATCCGCCAAATTTAAACTTTCGCGCCATAATTTACAGTATGATAGATATGGGAAATTTCAAGAACCCAACTAGCCGGGTTTCCAAGGAGTTGTAGCTAGCTGATCGCCTAATTATAAAATAAAAATAGTAAAAGAGCAAGTCAACTATTGGAACACTTTAGCCGGCTATTCGGCAAATTTTTAAAAAGTTAACAAAAAAACATACCAGATAATAGGAAAAAAAATATCAAGTCTGAACCTTCACAATGTCTAGATTAGTGATTTCATACCCAGCTTCACGGTCGTGAAGTCCTTTAGAGCGCCACCAGCTTTCAACGACTAAGCTGGAAAAGTCCTGCCTATCTTATGCAGATTGTTTCGGCACACTACTTGACATAATACCTACTCGTGTTTTAAGAATAAATGAAAATAAAACAACTGACTTCACTAATTCTAACTATATCGTCTATATTGAGACAGCAAAGCAATTTTGCAAATGTAGATATAATTGTATACAATAAATAAATTGGATAACAAAGTAAATTAAATTATTAATAAATTTACCAAAGTTAAAAATTAGACGGTAGGTATATATATAATTTAAAGTTATCAAATTATTATTTAAATACAAAGTTATGAATAAAAGGGGAAGAAAAATTATTAACAGGTAATATCTTTAGAGAGATAACCAAAAAAAGTAATAAAATGAAATTAATGTAATCGTGTGCAATATAATGATTGCACGAAAGAGACCTGCTTTAGGCTACAGACTGTCCATAATGTATGCTTAACCAGAACGTTCTATTTAAATAAAAAAGATGTAATAATATTCGTAAAATAATAAGAAAGGCAATGTTGCCTATTACTTTACCTAATTTAAAGATTATTAATTAGTAATCAATACGAAAAGGTACCAATAAATTGCCAACACGGTGACATAAAACATTAGACCTAAGGTAACTGAAGGTTTATCTTAGGACAGCACTTAATAGGTTTTTACCACTACCAGTACTCTGTGCAGAAATATTCTTCCCAGAATGAAATGAGGACCGCAAGTGTGTTTCGCGCCACACTTACAACCCACACCCACTAAGGTTGCCCTCTCTGCAGGGCAGAGAAAAAAAAAAGATAGTAAACAAGTTAAAAAAATGAATTGGTCTTAAGATCAAGTAAGTAAAGTAAACGAATTAAATCAAATTAAAACAAACCAAATATTATTACAAATAAGTTAAATCAGGTAAGGTAAGTTAATTCGGTACGGTAAGGTATAACTTAATTCATAAATTAAAAAAAAACAATCAATTAACAGTTGATTGCTTTCGCATCAACATTAAGATAAAGTAATCAAAATAAATTAATTAAACAACCCGAAATTTGATAAAAAAAAGCATTCACAACCAACGCGTAGTGATCACTTCGAGTTTTACAACATGGGATTTACATCAGTGTTATGTAATACGTAATTTAAAAAAATTAAAGTAACTGTTGAAGAACTAAGGTTAAAAAGTAGTTGCTGCTGCGCAACCAAGTTTCCTTGATGAATCTAAGAAGCTTTAGTTGCTTGGTATAATCCCACGGAACTCTTTGACCCAAAACAAAAACCCTATAAAAAAATAACAGTCCTTAGTGACAGGATCAATGATTTAAAAAAAATAATTACTGTTTTAAATTGCCTTTTAAAGGCTTTCATTAAAAAAAGTAAAAGAGAATTAAAATAAAAGACAAGCATAATTTTATTATCCCTTCTTATTCCACACGATAAAAATAAATAATAAGTCAACTAAAATGAGCGATATGGTAATTAGCTTACTTAAATTAATAAACAATAATCATAAATTGTACGTAATTAAATAAAATACTATTTTAAACTAAATAAAATTTGTGGTGACTGAAACGAATTTTAGGAAAGGATTTCTGTAGCAACCCCCTTAGAAGTAAGTTAGCAAAACAAAACAAGTACGTAGCCCCACAGGAGTTACACCTGTGCTATAACGAAAAGTAAAATAATGCATTAAGCGTAGTTATTAAACAAAGTTAAAAAAAAATGAAATAAGCTAATAAGAATTACTGAAATTTAATATAAAAATAATAATTAGGTTTTAAGGTTACGTTATAAATACAAAAAAAATGATGTGGTACCAAAAAAAAAAAAGAATGAAAATAAGGGAATATTTACCTATGAGATGGTCAGGGTTGTCTGTGAATGAAAATCTGCTTTTAGTCCGGCAAAGCCACGCTCTAGATGTTCGAGCTGGAAAAACCAAGGAAAAAAAACTCCTTCTGGATGTTTTTCTAAGAACTTAGATGGGTCAATCCATATAACTCAGCCAGGCTTTAGATTTTCAAGCTAGAATAACGGAAGAAAGGAACGTAAGGCACCCAATAATACACGTGCTAGTGAATAATGAAGACTCACCTGTTTTCTGTATCTTAAATCCCGAATAAATCGGTTTTAATGCACCCCAAATTCACCAAAAGGCAAGGAATCAAAACACCAAATCAAAAAAAAGGTTACATTAAACTATTTTAAGCACTAGCCTAAATCCCATAAAATGGCGGATTTAAATCCAAAGGGCTAGGGCCTAATTGCACAGTAAACCGGCGTCTTTCTCAAGACTTCAAACGGAAAAGAAAAGCCCTCCTGCAAATTTTGAAAAATTTGCAACGATCACTGCAAGATGAAGTAAAAGTAGTACTGGGCATGGCACATCCTAATAAGAAAATAACCCAAGCAACACAGAATCCTCTAATAAATGTTTAATTACGTATATACCACTAGTATATTTTTAGTTTATTTCTAACCTTTAATATAGGTTAAAATGTCCGCCTAATATAGGTGTATTAATATTGCAGTACTATCCAAATTTTAGACGTATACGTTTATTTATAATATAAAATGAGCAATTAAAAAGCGGTTTCTAATAAACCCTATAAATTGGTATATAATATACAAAACTGTAACGTTTACTAAACACGTTAAAAAGTCTTAAATTTTATACGTTCATATTTAGACTAAATTTTACGTTAAAAAAAAGCCATATGAAATAAATCAAATATTGACGTATACGAAAAACGTTTATTTTGTATGTATAATATAGGTATATGTATTAGGTAATACATTCGTTTGAGCTTACTAAATCTAAAAAAAAAAATAAATAAAATAACAAATTCACAAATCAAAAGGACGCAACTGGTAACACTTAACACTGCACTCTAATAAATAAAAGTAATAAAAACACAACAAAAACTGTATAGAACATAAAAAAACAGTTGAAACTTAAAAAATTCTAGAATCAAACATAATAATAGAGTCTTTCACGTTTTGGCATTACGGTATCGCTGTTTGGACAGTTTAAGCCAATCTTGGCATGCCTGTCCGATAGCTTTGTCTGTGAGTTCTCTGACAAATGCAACTCGCTGCACCTGGTCCTTACCTTGAAATGAAATTTTGACCGCTTCTGTAAAAAAGAAAAACCAAAGTCACTAAAAAGTACAGGTGATCTTAGTGTTTTTTGCATAATAAATTAATTATTAGGGTAGATTAAAGATACGCCCAAACCAACGCGGGATGCGGGAACGGGACGGGGGCGAAACGGATGCAGAACCTATTTCTACAGCCGGGATATGAATATATTTACACCAACGCGTTGTGAATACATACATATATCCCGCTGTGGAAATAGGTCCCGCATCATAAAACAATACTCCCATATCCATGAGGAATATTTTGTGTCCAAATTCGTCCCGCTCCCGTCCCGTTCCCGCATTTTAAGGTCTTTATTGTAATTGATTGGTTTTGTTTGTATTATTTTTTAGGTCTGATGATGCTCTTAGGAGCGAAACACATGTCACCATTTAACGGTTAATTAGTAAAAAGTATTAAGACCGAGACTTTTTGTTGTTTTCTTTTGATATGTTATATCAGGTCTCTTCGAGAATATGGACGACTTCTTTCAACCCAAATATTTCTAAGAAAATTAAAAATAATACTAAAATAGTACACAATACACGTAAATTGAAGCGTATATATTAGACGTTTATAAATGGTTTATTAAAAACGTATAATAGACCATTAAATAACCAAGATATATTTCAATAATTTTTATTTTAGTGTACTAAAAATTAAAACAAAACAGAGGTGTAAGGTGTGACATTCACCTAATCCAAGTGTTTGAGCCATAATCATTCCTTATAAATAAGGTATAATAGGGGTTGAGAGATCAAAACGAAAATTTCCGCAACAGGTTCAGCGGCCATTTTTGCCGACTTCATCAAATAAAACATCAACAATTCTTATCTAATATTATATGTAATATGCACAACTATTGAATTGATATGAGCGCAATTAAAATAAAGGTAAAAAGTAGGTAAAGCACATTCAGACATATTTCTGTTCTGACTTCTAGAGGCCAATAAACGACCCTTTTGTCCCCTATTGTCGGCAGGCGCTTTAGCCAGGTGTTAACCTGCTATAATATTTGAACGGAACAGGGTGGAATTTACTTTTTTATAGGAAAAATAGAAACACATTGATAATCACATATTTTATTATTAATAGGAACAAAATTTATAAAATATACCTAGGGATACTACCTACTTAGTCATTTAAAAAATAAATAAATAAAAAGCTTTTAAAAATACAATATACAATATAAAATGAAAAGTATCTAAAAATATTACAACTTATAATTATTATTAGGACCTATTCAATTAAATCAGTGTCACTATCACTATCATCCCCTAACTGTATAATTAACTCCTTAACATTACTTGAAAGTGTGGTATATGATTGTTCAACTTTAATTACGTGATCTACGCTGTTGCTCCAACTATTTACTGGTATTTTATCTATTTCCCTGGTGATAATGCCTAATACAAAACTATTTAAAGTCGGTGAACTGTTGTTTCGTCTAACTTGCGATTTCAATTGATGCCAAATATGTTCTATAGGGTTAAAAATGCAGTGATATGGTGGAAGCCTTAAAACTGAATGTCCCATGCTATTTGCAAACTCATCACAAACATATTTTTTCTCTATATTAAAACATTTTAATACTTCAAGTAATTGTTTTTTGAATAATTTTCATGAAAATAAATATCATTGGCGTGCATAAATTCTTGAATAATTGCTTTGGTGTCACTCGAACAAGGGTGTTTGTTTAATTGCCTACTATGATAGCTAGCGTTATCCATAACAATAACACTTTGAGGGGGAATATTGGGAATTAACTTATTTTTAAACCAGTCTTCAAATAAATGTGCAGTTGTGTCGTCATGGTAGTCAAGAGAAGAGTCTTTTATATTTTTTGCACTCAGTGATAAACCATTTGGAACCCATCCGTCTTTTGATCCCGCATGTATAATTGTTATCCGCTTACCTCTGTTGGATGGTGCTTTTGTGTTACATTTACCACTTGAATCGTCCCAACCTTTTGATGGCGTGTCATGGGTATCGTACCACGTTTCATCCAAGTAAATAATCGACCTTCCTTGACTTCTATACATATCTATTTTCGTAAGATATTCTAATCTCCATTTCCGTAGTCGTTGCGATTCCATCAGCACTTGTTTTTGGTCGATCTTCTTAAATTTGAATCCTAGTTTTTTCACAGTCTTCCACAATGTTGTTCTGCCACACTGTATGCCACTTTCGTCCATTTCTAGTCTCTTCATTAAGGTGTCCAATGTTGGTATATTTTGCTCTTCATACATTTTATAGATTTTTCGTCGAATTAGGTCTTTATCACTTACATCAAGTTTTGTGGCAGTACCAGAATCGCATCTTTTCTTTCTCATGACTATCGGTTTTTTAACAATATCGCGTATGGTAGACTTTGGTATTTTCGTTAACCTGCACGTTTCTTCCAAAGCTGCTTGTATGGAAACATCGTTTCTTAAAGTTGAATATACATTCTTTACAATTTCTTTAGCATCAACAGAAAGATGCTTTCTCTTGCTGCTTGCTGTACTACTTGCTTGCTGCTCGTTGTCGCTTGCTTCATCGTCAGATTCACTCCACGTTCGCCACATTTTGGAAAATACTAAGCCATTTACTGTTCTAAGGGCATAAATATACCCAAACTCCTTTTGAAAAAATTCAGGTAGGTATAGGTAATTAAGGTATACCTTTTTTTTATTACAATTGATTTTTGCCTACCGAAATTTATTTTTAAGGTACCTACCTTTACCTATTTATCAAATTACACAAAAGGCCAAGTAGTTTTCATTATACCTTTACTTAATTAGGTAGGTAACCATATTATTCATATTATTTCCTTAAAAATTCAAATTGTAATAAAAGTTACCTAGTACCCAAAATTATGTTTAGAAATACTAACTACATACCTCTTTACACATTTTTACATATTTTTAGACAATTTATATCTATCTATCAATATTTCAATTGCTTCTCAATGTAAAAGTAAAAGTCTACTCCGGCCCTGCCGGCCGGTAGGAAGATTTATTGGAGGCAATATAATCGAAGTCCTTAAGTCAGAACGATATAAGAATGAATACAGCATACTTACTTTATTAGCAATCGGAAAAACAATGCACTGCACAATATTTTACAACCAGAAACATAAAGCCGGCCAACGTTTTGTTTAGCGGCTTTCGGCGGCCATTCAATCTCATAAGTCACTTCGAACTTCGAAGTGTCGAAGGTTAGTGACAAAGCCGAGGAGAAAAGCAACTGCCGCGCATCACGTGTCGTTATTGTAAGGCTGTTATTGGCTGTTATTGGAATAATGCCGAACGGATGAGTAAATTTTGTAGATTATTGGTACGTTTACTTTTAGGGAATTTTAGACAATATTATTTATATACAGCACAAAGTCAAATATTTGTAAATATTAACATCAAATTAAAATTATAAAAATATTATTACTAAACCAATGATATTGTCATAGGAGAATGATAATGATTTTAAAGCAATAATAGTTAGTTTTCTAATAAAAAATAATCTATAATAGACGTAGATTATGCTTTAGTTTCACACGTTGAAATTTCAGTAAATAGTAAGAAAAAAAAACGTTTTTAAAATACTCGAAAATAAGAGTGTTTCATGAGATTATCATTAATAGTTCCAAACTATAAACATATTTTTTGTGCATTTTTAAAACACGCACATAAATGACACCATAATATAAAGTAAAATATTTTTTAAAAATTTTATGATATTAAAAGATGATATGACATACGTTGAATATACGATTAAAATATGCACGTGTTTAAAAAATGTTTAATAGAGGTGTAATAAATATACCAAAACCAAAAATACACGACAATATCGTTTAATAAACGTTTATTAAACGAAAAGGCAAATTCTTGTGTTGCTTGGAAAAATAATGGGTATCTGATTTAAATTTAAAAACTTTCGCAGAATATAAAAATTTGGCAATATATTGTTAATTTGGTTTTAAACTCTCTGAGATATTTAAGCGTTTCCAAAATTTTTGATACACTGTATCTAAAACTGGCTTAAATTAATGTATCATACCATTTTTTATAGTGTTATAAAGATATTATCTAATAATTTAAAAATAGGCCTGTTTCTACCCATATTAACTGCTATTAATTATCTTTAATCCTAACATAATAATCTACTTTAATCCTAACAAAAAAATACACTTAATGATATAATGTCTGGACGTGCATAAATTAGGCGTAATAATTATACGAGGGTAAATCAAATATAAACGGTAACATTATTATGTCGCCTAGCACGTAATTCAGAGCGAGACGAGCCGATGCGCCATTAATTCTTAGTTTATGAGGAGTGTTGTTTAACATTAGCTTCTAGGGTAAAGGGGCTACTACTGGGCCCGCGGTTTTGCCAAATTCATATCGTTAGGTTGGTATTTGTAAATACTAGTTTTAACTAACCAAAAATAACCAGGCAACACCGCGGGCCCGATAGATAGATAGATAACCCACATTTAGATCCGCAGTGGCAAGAAGCATTTTTCGGATTTTTACGACCTTGCGCAGTGAACAAATCGGGAGGTGTACGAATATGCGTACTTAAAAGCCATAGCAGAATACAATACAGGCACACCGTGCTCTCCGTCCACGATCATTAGCTACCGCACTCCGAACGGAAATCCCAGACAAGGGGTCGATAAATTCTTTCCGATAATGCGTATAGTCTGTTCTGCGCCCGCGCGTCCATCCTTGGAAATAACTGGAAGTCAAGCGCACAAACACATTTTTCGCCAATGAAAAGTAACTTTTTCTTCGCGCATCTAATAACATCTAACACATCCAGATCAGTGCTTTAGACGCAAATCTTGCTTAACGGCTGAGCGCGATTTTAACCTTAGTTCAGCCATAACCGAACAGGAGGTACATCTGTCTTGTGTCAACGCGTCATCATCAAGTTTATAACTAATAAAAGCGTCAAACCATAGAAAATTTTAATTATTAAAAATCACAGTTTGGGAAGGACACTGTCTTAGAATAGAGTGTATACGTGGGCCAGATACTTTAAGGGTGGGCAAGAACATGTCGAAAATGATAGGCCAAAACATGTACCTATCTTAGCTGAAAAGGTTCTTGTAAACAGTTTTTTCGACTCAAGAGGTATTTTGCCGAGTTGAGTAAATGCTGGTAACTGTTGCCAGTTGCTGAAGTCGACAAAAACCGCTTATAAGAGCAAAAACGGAATATGTAATAAGGAAGTTGAAGAATACGTGCGCAGTTGCTTGACAAATCGCACTCAAATTTTTTATCAGAGAGGAATATTTAAGCTTCCAAAATGATGGCAAAAGTGTATAGATTACATAGAAAAATGTTATATTTTTCGTAAGAGTATAACTAGGGTATATATTCCTGGGATCCCGGAGACCGAGATCCCGGGATCCCGCCCTTTTACAGTTCCATAATTTTTGGGATAAATTCCTTAAATCCCGAGATTTTCGGGATTAATAAATAAATTTCATTATTTGAAATTAATATTGTATAAAACGAAACGTACCTGTTAATTTATGAAGTTATCAGTATTAATAAAAAAGTCAGCCATTTTTATTGCCCAGCTGATTTAAGTCAGGTTCACGCGTTCTTACCTGAAAGCAGTGATGCCAGAATGTGGGTAAATCGTATCCTTTCAAGCAAAGCAAATGAGACTGACAGATTAATCTTCTCCTATGTAAAACTTATTAGTTAACAAGTACACCAGTTGATTTTTCTATATTTTAATTAGTTTTTTTTTGAAGAGTAAAAGTCTTTTGTGCAGATTTTTGTTTATTCCTAAAGAAAGTGTAAAAAATAAAAGTTGATTTGAGATTAATTTTTCCATTTTTTGTACTCAATGTACCCTCAAATCCCGGGACTATCCCGGGCTTATCTGTGCCCAGTCCCGGAATAAGTCCAGTGGCGTCCGAAAGGAAACTAAAGGAATATTTTAACAAAAATACGGTACGCCACTGACTGTTTAAATGTGTGTAAAATTTTTGTGCTTTCTTTAGATTTAGATTAAGCAAATAACAATACAGCTTTTATGTCTTTTAATTTTTTCCGTATCTTGTTTAGTTTAGGAGAAAAAAATAAAATTTACTTAATTGCATATATTTAGACCATAAGAAGTATTGCGGAATCTTTTTTTTAAACTTGGATATTATAATTTTTTAGTCAGCAATTATGTAACAAAAACAATAAATACCTATTTAAATAAGGTTTATATTTAGTACAACAGTTTTTACTAAAATAATTTTTCAGCCTTTTGAAAATTTTAACACCCTGTATCTTAAAAGTTAAGACGTTTAAGACATAAGTTCATATAAACTTTAAAAGAAATAAATTAATGAAATATTTAATATAGCACACATACAATATTTCTTTAATTTGTTTTTGTAATATTAACCCTAATTTTCTTATAAAACCATAACCGAAAAAAAAATACAGTTTTGATTACTTTTTGTATCTTAAAAATATTATTATTTTTTTATTTTTCGAATAAATATTTTTGCAATTTTTAAAAACCCTATTTGGGGGCAAATTTAATAATTACTTATACTATTACTTATAATACCTTTTTGTCAAATTAATTTAAAAAAACATTTTTTTACAGGTATAGTTAAGTCCATCCGGATTTGAGAAAAATACCGGTTAAATTTGATTTACCCTCGTATGTTAAGATTTTTTTATGCTTTCAGTAATTAGAAAAACAGATATTAAGTTTTATGGTAAGTACTATAATATCAATACATATATAAAAAGGTTAATGTTTCTACTACTTGACTTTAATATTTTTACAGTTAAAACTGCTTGTCCAAAAATTTAAGTAAGAAGTTGTTTTTCATAAAAAAATGAAATATATTTTTTAATTCTTTTTAACATTTTCGCGTTAAAACATGTTGTGTTTTCTCTAGGAGAAAATGAAGATTTTAATGAATTTCAAGATATGGTTTTGGAGGCAATAAGTTCTACTCAAAATTTTAGTTTACCCAAGGATAACTCTAAACTTTTAGAAGTGACAGACACTTCAATAAAAGGTAAGTAAGTACATGTATGTAGTTAAGAGTAGTTTTTTAAAATGAGATGAGCCAAACAGTCAAAAAAATTTCTGTTAAAAGCCCAGCTCAAAATTGAAATTTTAAGAGTTTTTCTGTGTAAATAACATAAAAAACCGGGTTGATACCACTTTTTTGCCCTGCAAGCTGTGAAAAAATACTATAATTAAAAATAAATAAGTAAATCTTATCAAGCAATAAATTTGGCACAAAATGTTCTATTGCGTCAAATTTTTATCCTCAGTACTTAATTTTTACGGACCTCTGCATTTAGAATTTAAGATTTTTGCATTTTTTTGCGAAACTATTAGTGCTAAAAAAGAGTTAAATAGCAGGCCTTATCGTCTTTTTCGTATTATTAATCACAACAAAGTTACAGACTCTTAAATACTTATTTTCTTTAAGTTTTTGCTCTTACTAAAAAATGTTTAATAACTTTTTCTCTAACAGTAACAGTTTCGTAAAAATGCAATAAACCGTTTTTTTTTTTTTAATTTAAAGCTCTGTCAGAAAAATTATACTAAAGATAAAAATTTGACTTAATGCAACTTTTTGTACCAAATTTTATTGCTTAAAATTTTTTTTTTTGTTAAAATATTTTTTACAGCTTGCAGCTCAAAAAGTTGTAAAAACTCGGTTTTTATGTTATTTAGACGAAAAAAATTAAATATCCATGTAAAACTTAAAAGAGGTCTTAGAATTAAAATTTTTAGAATTAAAATTTTGAGTTGCGCTTTAAACAAAAGCTTTGTTTGGGCATTCTTTAAGCTATTTTTCTTTTGACTTTTTTGGCACGCTCTATTACGTGGACCTATAAGCTACGTTATACGTTTCTAAAAGTAGCTCGCCCAAATAGGTTTTTGCTTTTAACGATATCAAAACTGAATTTGAAAGGTATGTGTAACATATAAAACTGCAATTTGACAAGCTAATTAAACAAGCGTTTCTTAACCTTACCTTAACCAACGACCCAAATTTCAAGAAATATATTTACCGCCCCCCTCCCTCACACAATTCCAACATGTTTATACTAGACTGGGCCAAAAAATCGTCTATTTTTCGCCCTTCCGGGGTCATTCAACCCAGGTCCGACGACCGCCCCCTAGATGGTGCACTGCAGCCTGCAGGCTTATTGTACCTTGACCCCTACTCTTTCACATTCACACACCATTAATTCCATAACTTGGATGGGTGCTGCTCGTTCCGTTCGTTCACCCCCGAGCAGAACACCGCGTGCCCGATCACCCATCCAAGTTATGGGCGCGCACTTGACTGCTTAACTCCGGTGATCGACGCTGCCGATACAACTGAAGCAGTCACAAGCGCGGTATCGTAAAGGTTTGACCCATATTATTATTTTCGCGATTATCAGTTTTATGACAACAATCTTTTTTATGCAAAACTCTCAAATTGTTAATCTGAATAACTTTACCAACACACATTCTTAAATAAAATTAAAACCCTACAAAAATTTTTTACGTAAATTATCGTTAAATAAGCCGCTTCCAAATTATTATTATACATAAAACTAGTAAACTTCAGAAATTGAGTATGCTATTTTAAAGTATGTAATCGGGATTTTATTTAATTAATTAATATTTAAAAAATCTGATACACTTTTAAAGAGAAAATTGGAATGCGCTACAAAGTCTTTTAACATTTTTTAATAAATTCACTTCACCAAAAATTATTACACTTTGATTTTACTTTTTCATTCAACCAGCACGTCGAATACAATTTGAAAAAGAGATTTTGTTGAAAAAGTTATAAAGACGTTTTTTGTAGCGCATTCAATGTTTCTAAAAAATAAAAGAATGTAATTTGCTAAAGAAGCTTTTTTAGATCAACAACAATTTGCGAGTTTTGCACAAATAAAGATTGTTGGTAAACAAAACTGTGCGAAGGTAAATATTAAAGGGCTTTAATATTTACGAGATTTTTTTTGTCAACTTGAATAATATTTTCGATATATTAAAAAAATGGACGATTTTTTTGACCCAGTCCAGTGTAAAAAATTATGTTTCAACAACTTTGCTTGGCAAAACAGGCCCAAGGGCGTCACTAGTAATAATATATATATTTTTGAAAATAATTATTATAATAAGTAAATTAGTTTTAAACCAAATATTCCGCCCATTAAAAAAACTAAGTTGATGATGGTGGCTCAAAGACGAAACATCGGATTTTTAAATTTAGTGACATCATTTTATAGAACAGAAAAAGTGGCAATGGTAATAGGTCGTTATTTTTAAAATATCTCATTAAATGACCCGAGAAAACAATAAAAACTGTTTCGCAAAATTTCGGTTTTTGCCGGATAATTCCGGAACGGCTGAAAATTTTTAAATTTTTAAAACGGAATATTGTTAAGTATAAAAATGCGCAACTTTAACCAAATTTAACCAACCCTCTATCTCTTACCGTTACCGAGATCCTAATGTTGTTCCTCGAATTTGTAACAGCCTGTATAAAATTTTAAAACTGTTAATTTTGTATTTTTTTTTAATTTAACATCCCATATCCTGAAAACTATAGGCATGTCAAGACCTATTTTTATATCAACTTTTTAAACAAAATTAGCTTATGCATAGGCCCTTAATTTTTTTTAGAAAATTAGCCCATACATAAGCTTTTCTTTTTACTGCAATTAGAAAAACCCTGTATATATTTTTTTTAGATTATGGTACCTATGATTTTATAATAGTTGGTGCAGGCGCCGCTGGTCCTGTAATAGCTAATAGACTGTCCGAAATTTCAAAATGGAAGGTCCTACTTTTAGAAGCTGGCGGACAAGACAATGACTTTTCAAAAATTCTAGGATTAGGTGGTTACAATACTCACTCTGACTTTTGCTGGGGATATAATACTACTGCGCAAGAAAACGCCTGTTTAGGTAACTATTTGTGTTCCTAGATACTCACACCAATCGTACGAGTTATACCGAGTGTCTTTAAAAGGTGTGTACAAATGCTACCCCAAATTCCTTGGCTCAAAATTCAACGATCTAAAGCAATTCATCCTAGTCGAATAATTGATCGTTTCCGAGGTACAGGGTATTAAAGCTTCCATTGAATTTTAGGTATTTTTTTTACTATCATTAGATATATTTTTCATAAAATTCGATATTGAGGGTTTTTAAGAGTGAAAAATTAAACTCTACTCATGCTTTTGTTGTAAAATGAACCTACCTGCAGTCCTTTGCTTTTGTTGAATTTGCCATGACTTTTTTTGCCCCGGTACCCTATTGGTCTAATAAAAATTCAATGCTCTCATATTTTTTAAATAAAAAAGGTATACTTAGTTAATATTTAACGTTTTTAAAATATGTATTTACCGTGTTATTCCACACAAAAGGGAAATCCTTTACGCTTCATCCCCATACGTCACCTGGGTTTCTCTAAAAGGTCTGTACTAAATGGTAGCATAATTTTCTTATGCCAAATAACGATTTAACTTACCTACTTGATCGTTTGCGAAATCCAGGGTGTTAAAGTGAAAAGAAAAAGTGTTAAGAAAATTTTGGTATATTTTGTACAGATCTTTTAAGCCGCGTCCAGACTTGTAACAATTCGCCGAGCCGCTCAACGCCGCATACTCCTCACCAAACCGCGGACGTAAACGTGGACGAAATTAGCGTCGTTTCAAGAGCTTGGCGAATGATTCGCCGGTAATTCAAAGCTTGTCGGTTTTTTGGCGTCAAAGGATCGCGCAAACAGGTTGGTTTGTTTGGGCGAATGTTTGGCAAATTGTTGCAAGAACGCGGCTTTAGAGAAACCCAGGTGACCTAAAATGAAACGTGAAGAAATGCAATG
This sequence comes from Listronotus bonariensis, assembly GCA_014170235.1. NCBI lineage: Eukaryota > Metazoa > Arthropoda > Insecta > Coleoptera > Curculionidae > Listronotus > Listronotus bonariensis. The sequence goes on from JACEGR010004407.1 coordinate 77,172, forward strand.
AACAAATTCTGTATGGAATAAAACGTTTAATCTGAAATATTTTTAAAACGGTTGCTTTTAACGATATTTATCAAGTACACCTTTTTTGTGGACAAAATATGAGATAATAAAAATTCTTTACCATACTGGGTGAGTTGGGGCAATTTCAAAAGAAGCAATGGGGCTGCAGGTGGCTACCTCTACATTTACAATAAAATATGAGATTTTGATTCCCCACGCTGGAAAAACCTAAAACCAAATTTTGTGGGAAAATGTTTAATATCAGATAAAATATTGAATAACAACTAAAATAAAATTAAAACTTAACCACCCTGTACCTCGCAAACGATCAACTTTTCGACTAAGGTAAATTGCCTTAGATCGTTATTTTCTGGCTAAGGAGTCTACTGTAGCATTTAGTACAGACCTTTTAGAAACACATTGTAGTTATATTTAGCAACAGCCTGTTTTACAAAATTTCCCTGAATGTTGATTAAAACCTTTTCCGAGCAGACTTCGTACAAACTCATTTTTAGGAATGAAAAATAAAGAATGTTTTCTGGCCACTGGTAAAGTGGTTGGTGGGGACCACAATTAATTCTGCCATGTATGTTAGGGGACATCAAGAGGATTATAATAGATGGGTACGTAACGCAATTTTTTACTAAATACAATAGATAGGAAAAAAAATAGTCCCAGTGAAATTACATGCGAGTCATGGGTGAATCTTAAAAGTCGGCGACCTTTACCAAGAATAAAAGCCTCTATTTAAAAACCCCAGGTAAAAATGGGGTTATCAAATAATAATAGTTACTTGGTAATCGTGATTTGTATCGCACATATGGAACGGTATTACTAACGAATTTTTATTCAAGCTGCTACAGTATTGGCCATATTATTACGAATATTTGAATTTGGTAAATATTATTAAGTAGGACTGAAAATGTATGTTGCATTACTATATAACAAGTAGCATATCTAATAAACAAAAATACTTCTAACTTATCTTTTTTTTAGAAAATTACAAATATTTTCTTTTTCTGTCCTGGTCAAAAATGCTTGAAACTATTTATTTATACTTATAAATATGTATTTTATTTGCAGTTTTGAATAGCCAGTGTTCAGATCGTTTAAAATCAAAAGAATTATGAATAAATTTAATTTATTTGTGTTATAAATATGTAAAGATGGCAAAACGAAAATCCTATTTTAGCGACAACTGAAAATTATAGACTCTTATAAACAAGCTATTAAACAGTATAATATAATACAGATTGAAAGTTCCGGAAAACACCGTATCACGAATCAATAAAGATACAAAATATTTGATATGATTCCAGAGGAAAAAGTTCTGAAAGGCCTAAGCTTACTACTGTTCCCATGGATAAGCGAATTTAAATATATTTTATATTATCCACTTTTACATATTCATATAAAATTTTGCAAAAGTAAATGAAAGCGAGCCTTCCAATGTCTTGACAGGACAGTACGAAGTTTCATTGTCATAATATCAATAATTCTTGGACAACTAAATTAATTATTACTAATACCTATTTTTCTATAATGGTTAAGCAAATAGGTATTAAAATATCGGCCAGTAAAGCAACAACAAAGAATGTATGTGAATAATCCAATCAAAAATGTTAACATGCAGGTATTCACGTTAGACTGTCTCTTTTCCTTACATTCCCTAGGTGTTATAATATTTAGCTGATCCGGTATAAACGGCTGTTCAGTAAGTCAAAATAAAGGGTGAGACGATTTTTTCCGTTTAATGTATGCCTTTTTAACAGAGGTGACTTTAAAAATTTGTTTTTACTGTTTGATTTAAACAATCTACATATGTACCAATCATTTTTAAAAAGCAATACAATTTTTATTTATTTAATAACTTCATTAAAAAACTGTAAAAAAATACTAAAAACGGTATTTATCTGCACCTCAAATTTAGATAGGGGCGAGGGAGAAACATTATGACTTTTTCGGACACCCTGTTTAAAAGTTTTAATTTTTATAATACATTACCACCTTTATTTTCAGTTTCCAAAGAAAGACATACCTGAAATACAAAAAATGTATCATAATTAAATCTATTCTAATATTATAAAGAGGTAAAGATTGTAACTTTGTTTGTTTGTAGGGGCCAATGTTCGGAAATTCTGAACCGATCATAAAAATAATTTCGCAATTAGAAAGCTAAATTAATCAGGAGTGCTAGAGGCTATATTTTATTCAGTTCAGAGAAAAATATAAATAACTGGCTGCAGTACTTCGGTCGAGGGCCATTTGGGAAACCAATAAAAAACATTTTAATAATAATACTATAGTTAACGACCAACGAAGTGGGCACGGGTCAGCTAGTACTTCATATAATTAACGAATGGCGAGTAACTTTCCAAATATAGAATAAAAATGAAAATGAATGGTTTACAACAAATGTATTTTAGGGAGGGAAAGAAAAATAATTTATTATTTACCAATGTTATTTAATTTAATTTTTAAATCGTCATTACAACGTCGCGTCAGCTGGAAATTACTGTTTTTCTTCTGTAGGTAATACCTTAGTTTTAAATATTTTAGATTTTAATTCTTCTATGAAAACATCCACACTAGACAGGGAAAAAACGATTATTCTTCTTTTGATTATTATATCGAAATTTTTGTTCCAGGTGACAAAAAAAGGGAAGGTTTTTTTGCAAACTTTTATTTTATGCAAAACTAGCAAATTGTTGTTGATCTGAAAAATTTTACCAACACACATTCTTAAAGTAAATTAAATTTCCTACAAAAAGGTCTCTGCGTAAATTGTTGTCAAATAATTACGAAACAAAACTATTGTTTCAATAATTTTGTTTCGTAAGTTTTGATTTTGCAATATATTACTACAAACATCAAAATTTGAAGCGCTACAAAAAGGTCCCTCATTTTTTCATTAATTCACTTCTTTGAAGGTTAATCGACTCCGAGTTAAATTCAAAAGTAATTTCAACTTCGAATAGCTTTTAAAAAGAGGTATTTTATGTAAAAACGTTAGAAGACCTTTTATAAAGCCTTAAATTCACTTTAAAGAAAAATTTCATTGATGCAGCACTTAGGCACACATCGCATGCCACATTAAATTTTATTATTGTGTTAACTAATATTATAGTAAAAAAATTAAATATATAATATTTTTTATTATTTCTTTAAACGTTATTATTGTTAAAGTTTTTAATATTAACTTAATATATTATTAAAATTATTAATAAAAAAATTAATGTGGCATGAGATATGTCGCCCAGTGTTGCCTCAATGGAATTGTGCCTTAAGAATCCATGTTGTTTCTTTAGTTTAAAGCTTGATTATTCGGAAACGGCTCGTCTGTCAAAAATTTTCAAAGAGACATTTTTTGTAGGCCATTTGATTTCCTAAAAATATATGTGCAGGCGATTTTTTACCTCGATAGTTAGACAGCAGTTGACGCAAAAATGAAAGTACATATAAAAAAATCAAAATTTAAGATGATAGAACTCCTAATATTAATAAGGGCTTAAACCTTCACAATATTTTTTTTTGTTACCTTGAAAAATAATTTCGATATATTTACCAAAAACAAAAGCGATTTTTGGATCCAACCTAATCTACACCTATCGTTGACAACTAATAAATGAAAAAAACCTAAATATTGTTTGAGCTGCCGAAAGGGTAATTAATCGAAGTATAAACAAAATTTACTATATTTGTGGCTTTTCCTTTAGAAAAAGGAAATAACCAAATTAATGGCGAGGTCGTATTGTGAAAGAAACAATACTATTCCTTTGACTTCCGTAAATCGGTTTTAATTTTATTGCAAGAGATATTTTTATATTTAAGGGTGTATTTTATTAGTAGATCATGCCAACGTAGCTTGCAAGTTTAAACATAGCATACTTTCATCCACTTGCATACTAAACTAAAATTGAGACTAAATTTTCGTATATACACTAGCGGAAAAATTAAAGGATACAAAAAACTCCAAATTTTTTGACGTCTTTAAGTGGCTGTATTTTGCTTAAAATATATGGTACAAAAATTTTTAAAAAAGCATTTAAAAGCTGGAAGTTTCTAGTTTTAAGATCCTATGGTGAAAAAAATTCAAGCAACGTCTACCGCGGAATCCTAATGTTTAACGAGAAGATTTTATTTTTAATTTTTATTAGGTTTTTTTTTAGTAACAAAAAATCGGTTGTCTGCAAAGTCAGTATACTGACGATAGGTAAACGTGACAACGTCATAAGAAAATACTGATGGAATGGTTCGCAATTATCGTTGCTATAAAGAATTGACACCACATTCACTTTTCACTGCACTTTATACTCTGACGAAAACATGTAAATGTATTATTGTATAGCAGCTGTCCACGCGGAGCGTTTACTCAAATAGGAGTAAACAGATGTCAAACGCTGCCGAACGCGGACGCCGAAAGCGCTATCGCTTGCACTTCAAGCCTTAAATGGAACGCCTCAGAGCGAGGTAACGTCGCATGAGTCATGTTTTTGGTGCGTGCAGCCGGCTCCATCGAATTATAAGACATTGTCACGTCAAAAACTTGGAAAAAAATTCGAACTTAACCACTATATGGTTCGGATAACTTGTTTATTCAGCTTTAATTTTTATTTTTAAAAAGCTTGATGTGACTACTTTTGGCTAAGATATTGAACTTTGAACGAAAAATAACTCTTTTGTCTTTAACCATCTATACCTCAGCAACTCGCTGATGGCACACAAAAATTTAGGAGGGTTTTAAAATCTTGAATAAATACCCTACAAAATCGGCTATAGTTCTTGAAAAAAAGTTTATTTTATTTTTTATAATAATTTGAAAAATCAAGAAAAAAGGGTTTTTGTGGCTGTTGGGACAATTAGGCGATAAATTAAAAATACCGGGAAAACCAGTAATGTTAAATGTGCCTTTTACAGTTCAATATACCTACAAAACTACACAAATTCTTCTTTTTAATCCATCGAGCCGTTTGTTTGTTTTTATTTGATCGAATTTTTGAAAAATAATTAAAAGATCACGATTTTGATTTTAAATCATCATAATGTTTAGCCCAAAGCAACAAAAGTTTTAAAGCTTTTTATGCATTTTTATTAATAAAAGTGTTAAAATTAAGGAATAAAAATTAAAAAAAATGAAAAATTTCGGATTTTTTGACCCCAAAATTTATTATTTTATTTACCCATAAATTTAAAGACTTTAATTAATAAAAATGCATAAAAACTAAAATCATTTGTTTAAATTATGTTAAAAATTAGGATTATTTAAAGTAAAAATTGTTATGCTTTTTTCTCAAAAATTTGATCGAATAAAACAAAAAATAACGGCTTGATGAATTAAATCGAAAGATTGTGGAATTTTTTGGCATATTGAACTGGTTTTCTCGATATTTTCAATTCAGCGCCTCAAATATCCCAAAGCCACCCAAAGACCTTTTTTCTTGATTTTTCAAATTAACGTAAAAATATAAAAACATTTTTTTTTTTCAAAACCATAGCCGATTTTTGTAAAGTATTTTATTTAAGATTTTAAAACCCTTCTTAATTTTTTGTGCAATCAGCGGTTGCTGAAATATTGATGGTTAAAGATAATAAAGTCCTTTTTCCTTCAAAGTTCTATATTTTAGCGAGAAGTGGTCGTATCGAACTTTCAAAAAAGAAAATTAAAGCTGAATGCTGAATGAACAAGTTATCCGATCCATAAAGTGGTTAGGTTAAAAAGTGTTTTCAAGCGTTTAGACCAAAAAAAAAAAACAGAACCGAAAAAATAAAAAAAACTTCTCGGTATACGTTGCTTGAAAAATTTTTCCACCATAGGATCTTAAAACTAGAAACTTTAAGCTTTTAAATGCTTTTTTTTCAATTTCAGTACGATAATTTTTAAGCAAAATACAGCCACTTAAAAATGTCAAAAATTTTGGAGTAGTTTTTGTATCCCTTAATTTTTTTGCTAGTGTATTTAATATTATTTGTAGGTTGATGTATATGGAAATTCGGGATGGTCTTACGCAAGTATTACCGTATTTTAAAAAATCAGAGCATGCAGCTTTGAGCCAAAAGATACTGACTACCATGGTGTGGGAGGTTATTTATCAATTAACCATACAGATAGTACGCCGGAAATCGTAAGTGTATAGTGTGTCGCAAAATAGGCGTTACATGAGGACAAATGGTCCAAAACTAAGTAATACAAAATTTTACTTTAATCAGTAATGTAAGTACTGGTTTAATTATAACTAGAAATCTGACAAAATAACCAAGAGTAAATATTTTATTTTTAAAAATAGAACAAATTTGCATTAAATGTTGGGGATAAATAAATTGTATGTTAAGGCATTAAAAACAAAAAGTGCGTTTGACAATTTTTTTACTTTACGGATTATTACTTTTTATACTAAAAACGATTGAAGGAAAATCTTAAAAATTAGTATAAGAAAGTAATTAGTTTTTTCCAACTTAAAAAAAAAAAGGTGAGTACTATTTTGAGAATAACATAGGTATAGGACTTTAGACAAGCCCCACTGTATGGGGTGTTTTTCTGAAAAAAGTTTACTATTAAACTTCTGAGGATGGTCATATTTCCGATGTTGAAAGATTTTTGTAAAGGTGATAAAATAAAAAGGGTGTTCCATTTACAAAAAAAAAGGTTATTTTGCTGTATACCTCAAAAACCCGACTGCCAATTGTTTTTTCTAATCTTTAGTCTTAAAGAGCGTAAAAATGCTACTAGTTTGCTAATTTAAACTATTTCGTATTTCGAATAATAACGAAGTTATCAATGACGAACACTTAATTTGGATGATCATGTATATATCGAATTTTCTTTGTTAAATAATACCCGAATTGCCATGCAATTAATTTTTAAAATAAATAAATAAAATCTGAAACATTAAAAATCTGCATCCTATCCAACTATACATCCGACCAAAATTTCTGTGGGCACCCGGTATATTACAATTTGATGTAAAATTTTGTATATCTGTTTCAGATCATGCGTCCAGTTTTTCCAGAGCGAGATATTGTTAAAATTTTTTGGACATTTTTGTATTTATTTTATTTTTCAGGAAACTCTTTTAATCAATGCTTATGCAGAACAGGGTTTACCACACGTAGTTGACTACAATGGCCAATTTCAAAAGGGAATTTCAAAATTTCTAATATACCCTTAGAGGCAACGAACGTCAAATTCAGCAAGGGCATTTATCGATAACTTTACAAATAGAAAGAATTTAGAAGTCAGCCTGAAGAGTTTCGTTACCGAAGTTCTTATTGACGAGCAAAATAAGTCATACGGAGTTAAATTCGTTAAAAAATGGACAAACATATACTGCTCATGTCAGGAATGAAGTCATACTAGCAGGTACGTAAAGAACGTGAAGTAGAGTTCAAACACTGTAAGAATAATACCGCGACGTCATAACCTGTAATGGCCAAACTCCACCCACTCTTAGTGACAGAACCATTTGCATCATCAATTTTAGGCGTTCAACCAATTATAACCGCGGTAATAATTGGTGACAACTTTGACGTATAATACATTGTTTAAACGTCAACATAACCGATTGGTAAAATACCGTTTTAGAATTGGTTCTTCGCCTAAAATTGATGATTGAGAACGGTACCGAGTCGTAGGGACGTAGTAAAAACTGATCGCTTATAAGAGCGTGTTAATTTGGAGGTGTTTTGATGTGAGTGTGTGTATTTGTTTTGTCTAAGTGTTTTTATTTTTAAACATGTCTTCCAAGGAATTTGATGTTAAATGTACCAAAAAAATTTGTATTTAATGCACCAAAACTATTATATGAGGCGTTAAGATGCAAAAGTAGCCTAACCATCAATTTTACCAAAACCAGTTTATTACAAAAAACATTCTGTTAGGGAGGTCCATAAATAAGGTGAGGTGTTTTCTCCAAATTTTTTGACTCCCCCCTGCCCCATAGTGAGATTTGCTTTAGCTCCACATCCCCCAATCTCACGTGAGATTGGGATGACATTGTAGACATTGCATTGTTTTATGCCCCGTCCTTTTATTTTTGAACGGATCAATTAAAAAAGTCAAATTTTGGAATATGAAATTGATGCATAAATAATATATATTTTTACATTGACAGGTAAAATTTCAAAATGGCGGCTGGGCGCCATCTTGGGAAAAATAATAAAATGGAAAGAGGGTCTTGTGACATATCATTTTTAAAGTTCCTAACTAGTACTTTATAACCCAAGAATATAAAGTCAATATTTTCAACCTTATACAAAATGGCGGTACTTTAAATATTACCTAAATACCTGATTTGGATGAGCCATATTTCCGAAATTAAACAGTTGATGTACCTAATATAGTATTTGCTTAAAGCTCTTTAAAAATCTATTTATTAGTGATACTGGTGGTAATATACAGGGTAGGAAAAAAGTATATATTTTTTATTGACGCACCCTGTATATTAATATTACCATTAAATAGCTCTTTAAAAAGCTTTAAGAAAATACCACATTATGTATATTTAACTTTGTTAGTTTTGGAGGTACGGCCATCGAAATCCGGTATTTAGGTAATTTTTAAAGTACCGTCATTTAGGATTGGGTGAAGGTATGGGTTTTATATTTTAGGGTTATAAAGTACTCATTAGGAACTTTCAACCTCTTAACCCCCTTTCCATTTTTTTTTTGATAGCGTCCAGTCGTCATCTTGAAATTTTCATCTGTCAATGTCACCCTAAAATTATGGTATTTGTGCATTAATTTTATATTTCAAAATTTTACATTTTTAATTATTATTTTAAAAAAATAAAAGGAGGGGAAGACAATAAAGAAATGAACTCTATGTAAAACGGCAACACTTTTTAAACTAAAATATAAATTTCGTGATTAAGATCATTTTAAAGAGCAAAAAAGCTTGATCCAAATACTGACATTAAGATTTGGAAAGATTAAATTCCCCCCCCAACCCCTTAAATGCCACTCGTATTTTATGGTCGACCCCTTATCAAGGTATTTTTAAATGCAAAGTGGCCCAAGCAAGAAGAAAAATAAAGTAACAAGCCACAATTTATGAAATCTCAGAATTAAAAACTTATATACTTAATACTATTACTTTTTTTAATTTTGTTTCGGCATTTTAATACATTTTTGTAGTAAATATACTACTACAAAAGCAGTTTTGTGAACACCTAATTATTACGATTTCATGGATTATTTCAAATATTAAAGTTAAAATAACTCAGAAATGAGAATGTGGCTTGTTACCTTCTTCCCCCAAGCCATTTATTTGGTAGATATCGATTGTTTTGCAAAATAATGCGATATACTCTTATGAACAGTGTTAATTTCAAAGTCGTTTTCTCATTTGTAGTATTTTGGGTTTAGGCCACTTTGCATCTCAAAACCTCAAAAAATGTTTTTAATATTTTGAAAGAACCCAATCCCCATAAAGAATTTTGCTTCGTCTAAAATGCTAAAAGCTATCACAAAATTTGTCAAAGGATATACATGGTGGTTTAAAATTGCGAAATACTACTAAAAAAATAAAAACAATCAAAAAAACATATTCTTGAAACTGTCTAATTAAAACGCGTAAAAAAGTAATCAAAAGCGTATAAAACAATTGTTTGCTATTGGTTATGGTTTCTTAAGAAAATAAAGGTTAAAGTTCAAAAAAATAAATAAATAAAATAAAGCAATATTTTTCAATTAACTGAAAATAAAAATATTTTCAGAATAAAAGCGTCTACACTCTCATTACCCTATAATGTTCGGATATTTAAAGTTAGAAAAATGCTGTTTTGGAGAATCAAAGAAAATCGGATATGAATTTGTTTTAACTACTTATTTAAACAGCGTGAGAAAGTGATTAAAACTTTTTAACTTTTTGTCGAATAAATCGTTACTTTTTGTGATATTACTTACATACACCTTTACTTTACTTGATATTTTGTGCATATCAAAAGTAAAATCAATTAGGTATTTATTTTTAAAAACATTTATATTAAATAGTTACCACCTAATTTTTCCAAATAATGATAAGCAATAGGAAAAATCTACTAAAATGTATAGGACTCTTTTAAATTACTTTTTATGGTTTTTAATTTTCAAAAATGTATTTTTCCAGTTTTTTTATTTTCGAAATAATATTTTCGTGATTTTCAAGCAGCCTGTATATTATAGGGCGAATTTTTATTGTAGTTTTTATCATTTCAGACAAAGCAAAAATTTTTATGAAGAATACCTTTTTTTCAAAATATTTAAAATTAAAAAAAAACAGTTATAGTTAAGTCCATTTAGGGACCCACTGAATAATATTATAATAATTAACTACGCCACTCTGATTTAAAGCCAGTTAAAGTAGACGGGACCGAAAAGCGAACTGATATCAGACGATGACGTAGCGGTGTTCTTCTTAGAGCGTTCGACATCTACTAAATAATTTTAACACTTTAAGAAAGTGCCTTGGGAGTACTTAGCCAATAAGAGATCTGTAAAATTCAGCTGGTGCTATCAACTCTAGCACAACTTTTAATGCTGGTCACGGGGTGGTCAAAGCGAACATTTACACGAGCTGAAACATTCCAGTTAAGAAATTCTACCGGTGGGCAAGAATCTTCAAGATCATGTAATGTTTGTCGGACTTTTTTAGGTATGGAACAAAAGGTTATATGAAAAAGGTAAAATATACAGGGTGTACCAACTCTATTTATACATAAAA